>JAUMHP010000041.1:17077690-17093917 GCA_032361065.1 Enteromius trimaculatus | reverse complement strand
TTTTAAGGAAAAATCTTAAACATGGCACAAGTTATATATGTTTTAAAGCTTACAATTGAACCTTTTTCCCTGCAACTCGGAGAAAAAGTTCCCGTTCAAATCAGCCCCCCGCTTAAGTGTATACCTTAAAAAAAGTTTATCTCATGGTGGAAACAAACTTCCAGATGTTTCTTCCATAAAATACATATGTTAAGAAAAGGACATGCATAAATTTGGTATAATTCAGTCAGTCAATCAATCAATCAATCAAAAAAAGAAATTTAAAAGTAAAACTTTTTTTCAGTCCAAACTAGCCTCTGCTTTATGGAAATGATCTGCTTTGACATCCATGATCGTAAAATGAATTAATACATCTACGAACTGTCCCTTAACTCTGTTAAGAAGAAACTTGACTATAGGTTTTATCACAATTACATCTGTGTGTTTTTCAATACATTTTTAAATAATTGGATTATGTGCAACTGTGTTTGTTAATATAGTAAAAGATAAACAAAACACACACCTCCCTATTCAATGAGTCGATTCATAAGCCATACTGGGACGTGTGTCCTCATTTTTGATTTACTTCCTCATGTTTCTACTTGGTTTTCCCTGTAGCCGCTGCTCTGAGGATCTGGCTTTGAGCTCTGATAACCACAGCAAGATGGATGAGGCAGAAATGAACTCAGCGTTAGTCACTCTGTCTCATTTGCAGGCCTCTACATCTTCGTCAGCTTTAAGACAGAAGTGAGAGGCTGGAGGTGGGTGCTGGGCTGGTCGGCGTAGTTTTAAAGTCAGAGATACTTTCCCCTCTTGTCAGTTTTTACTTGTAATTGCTGTCTGGCCTTGTTAAACATGCCTGTATGAATATGTGTAATAACAGGTGTGCATGAAGGGATTTTCTCTCTCCGGCGCTTCACTTTTACAAGCTCGGCTCTCATGTATCAGTGGTAATCAGCTCTCGTCACTAACGGGGGAGTGAGTGCGACAGAGATATATTAGGTAGTAAAAAACCACAAGCCCTCAGTCAAAATGCAAACCTGCTTGGTAAATGAAACCAGACAGGTTAATGCTCTGAGGGCCCATAAATTACACTGACCTTTTTTCAGACGGGACAAGTTCTTTTCCAGTTTATTCATTTTGGAATACTGTAACGCTTAATGTAGCTCTCCTTCACCATGTCAGCTGGTTAAGTATTAACTGGAAGGGGAACTAGGCCACTTTACTGATGGAGTTCCTTTCTTCTATCCATTTAGTTTGGAACGTGGCCCGCTGAACGTGTAGATAAATTCTTTATTACCACGCAAGCTCCAATTTTCCATCAGAGTTAGGGCTCTTTTAGGCAGTGAATTACTGCAGGATAATACAGCCTCGCAAAGCGTCCGTACACATGTGGATGTAACAAATCACAGGCAGAACAAAGTGAAAATCTCATTCATTTTCTTATTCATAGAAAAAAGATTTTAGCAATAAAGTGTAAACCTTTTAAGACAAACTGAGCATGGTGAGATTTAGTGATGATGGATGATCTTGTAGTCAATGTGATTCCAAGTTTATTGTTTAAAGAATTCCCTTTGAAAATACATATTACCCATAATACGAACAAATGCCATGTCAGTCAGTCTTTACTCTAGAGTTACTTGTGTAGCCTAAATATAAGCCGTTTTGGTAACTTTGTAATATCCGCACACTATGAATCATTAGTTAAGCATTAGTAAATCAGTTCATCCTTTATAAAGCATTGTTCCAACATTAATAGTCATTAGTAAGCAGTTTATAAATACAGTTATAAATGCCTTGTTCTTGATTCATAAGCATATGTAAATGTAAAAAGGAGATTTAAAGGGCCAGTTATTTTCCTAATAGAAAAAATAAGCAAACAACACAGAGGGATACAGTACTGTTAATTTGAAGATGCAAAAATGTATATATATATAAAATAATTTATGAAACTGAAGGTTTGTTTTTCATTTATCATGTGTGCAGTTGTACGATTAAATTATTAAATTAAAATCTTGAAAAAATATGTCTGTGTTCTGTATCCCTCTGTTGTTTGTTTTACTTTTCTGTTTAGAATATAAATGAACCTTTACATCTGCTTTATAAATGCTTTACAGGGTATAAATAGTCCTCACTTTAGACGAGCTCACAAAAACAGACGTCTGGCAACTACTAAATGCTTTATAGCCACCTGAATTGCAGCAAGAACATGTGTTAATAAAGCGTTTATTAACACAGTGAACAACTATTATCATGTGTCTAAATAATATTTATTAATGTAAATTTAAATTATTTGTTAATAATTTACTTAGACTTTCTAAATGGTCTTATTACACTGACAACCCCTAAGTAACTGGTTTGTAAATAACATAATAATTAAAAAAATGCTAAACTGATCATTAATAAAGTATGAAAATATGATTATTAAACATTATGCATGCTCAAGAACAAGGCGTTTATAGGTGCACTTGTAAACTGTTTACTAATGTATAATAATGTTGGAACAATGGTTTATAAAGTAATAAATGCTTACTAATGCTTACTAATCATTCATAGTGTGTAGTTATTATAAAGTGTTACCATTTTTTTTTTTAATTAAGGTTGGTAATGTTGTAATTCATTAAAGAGACTGATCACAAGGTTTTTTTGTGTGTATAGAGGAAAGTAATGGGAAAAATACTAAAAGCTGCAGGAAAAACTTTGTGGTCATGATTGTGTTTTATGAAGGTTATTGCCATGGCCACATATCCTTACTTATTAATGATAATCAACCCTTAGCCTCACCTTTTTCTTATAATAAATGACATGATTTATATAACTTCATATCACATATTTTGTGTTTCACTGTTGAGAAAAATAGTATATAATTAGAAAAATATTTGAGAAACGTTCTTAATTCCTTTTGAATTAATTAAACATTTTTCCCCATCTGGATGATTCTTGTTAATTGTACAGTTCTAATTTTTTCCCAATTTAATACATTAATGTTTTTCACAGATTTTAGCATGTTTCCTAATGTTTCATGTATCTCTTCAATATTTGCTTCAGAGTAATTAGCTATTGCTTTAGCTTGCTGTATGCTTAAAAATGACAATTTCAGCATTTAATTACTTCTCAAGCTGTTCACAACATGTGCAAGTTTCTATCCTCTGTGAAACATAAATTATATGTTATTATGAACAATGTTCATAACCAAACAGGGAAAAAGAATTGTTGGAAGTCAATGAAACTGTGTGGTTACTTAGAATTTCAAATTAACTTCTTTTATGTCCAACTGAAGAAACCAAGATATACAAGTTTGAAACAACTAGAGGGTTAGTAAATTTTTATTTTGTGACAAACTATCACTTAAAATTTATTAGTTGTTTAGCTTGCATAGTACTAGAATATTAACCATTTATTAATGCTATTTAAGCACATATTGATGTCTAATTAATCCCTTATCATATACCCAGTACCTAAACCTAACAGCTACTTAACTATTAATAAGTATAAAATCAAGAATTTATTGAGAGATTAGTTTGTATTAGGTAACACTAGAAGTTAGTGTTACCGAAAATGTTGTCATTAATCTCTTACTCCCATGTCATTCCAAACCTTAGAATATTTACAATTTACAATTACAATTTATAGATACAATACAATTTAGAATATTTTGGATAAAAACAGGGAGGATTGTGACTTTCAAGTAAATTACACTGTCAAGGTCTAGAAAAAGTATTTGTTAGTTAAAATTGTTAGTTGAAATTGCCATCAGTGTTTCAATCTGAATGTTAAGAAGTGACAAGAGTACTTTTTTGTTATTCAAAGAAAGAAAAAAAATCAGTATTTTGTCGTCTCTGTGTCTCTCCACAATCACCATAGAGTCAATTTAGTGGATGGACACACTACTTACACTGCGCCACAAGAAGACACAGTTTTTTTTTTAATCAAAGCGTAAAAAAGTATAGAGAATGTATTGCTGACATAGAGTTTACACAGTTTGCATCCTATGGATATTCTCAAAAATGGTGCTACGGTTATTGCGGAGAGACAGAGGAAACAAATTTTTTAATAAAGTCATTATTTGTATTTTTATGTATACAAAAAGTATTCTAGTCGCTTTATAACATTACTGTCACGGTCAGCTGGAGGTGCCAGCTCAGGCCACTGGATGGCACTCCAGCACCTAGCAGACTATCTGTGTTTTATGTCGGTTTTCATTCACTCTCATCAATGAACTCATGTCTCCGCCCACTCGTTGGTTGTCTTGGTGTCTGATTGTTTGCTCCGCCCCGTGACCTACTTTCACTTGTATAAAACCTTGTATAATGTCTTTTGCCACTCCGTGTTCCTGTGTTTCTTTGTCTACCTGGATTATATTTACTGTGTATCGACCCACGCCTGGACTCTGACCATTCTCGTGCTTTGCCTCTTCTACTCCTGTCTGCCGGTAGCGACCTTAAGCCTGTCTGTTTTGCTCTGTGTTTATCCAATAAACAGCCTGCACACGAACCCGCACGCCTTCTCGCCTCGCTCACGTGACAATTACGGTTGAACCACTGATGTAAGATGGGCTATTCTCTTTTTTATACTTTTCTGGACCTTGACAGTGGTCATTACTTGGCAGTCAGTGAGACAGTCACAAGCCTCCCGGTTTTCATCCAAAATATCTTAAATTGTGTTCCGAAGACAAACAAACCCTGTACAGGTTTAGAACGACATGGGGGTACAGTAAGCGATTAATGACTGAATTTCTATTTTGGTATCCATTAACCTTTTCAAATACTTGACTGACATTTATGTTCTGAGAAATTTAGTATACAATAATCGAGCAAACATACATAATTCCAGCCTTACTGTAAATTATTAAACAGAAAACATACTGTGATTATCTTCACTCACATATGAAACATGTTAATATCCTCCCCATCACTCCTCAAAAACAAGGAAGTGATGTTTTGATGGTACAGCAATGTTACTATTGTGAGACTGGACTGTCCAATTGTTTTTAATTATTCATTTTGCACATATCTTACTCATTCCTCTGATACAAGGTGAGCAATGTAATCTCTATCAAATCACATAATGTAAACAAAGCGTGTGAACATATATCGCTATGTGCCTCTAGGTCGTTCCACTGCAATCTCTTTCCATAAGCTGCTTTATTGACATTAGGCCGAGGCGATTGTGTCATGTATATATATTGCACCTTGGACGTATACTACATCTTAGCGGCGGACAAATAAATAATGCTGACCTAATGTGTGATTTCTTCCCTGCAGCCCCTTGGTATGTTTGCTCAGCTGCAGTCCAGCATATGTGTACTGTAATGAAGGAGAACATCTATCAGAGTCTACATCAAGAAGATAACTGAAAGACATATAGCTTTGTTTGTATATTATGAATTAAGGCAGAAAGAAGCCAGGACAGATAGATGGATGACCAGAATGGCTGCAATTTCAGCATGATGGGATTGTTTTCTGTGAGGTGAATGCAAACAATTTTAAACATTATTCCAATGTAAAACTGTTCTATTTTTAGCATTTTGATTTGATTTCTATCTAAATATTTATCTATCTGTCTATCTAGGAATTAAATTAAATGCATTAAATTAATCAAAGTGAAAAAGACATTTATAATGTTAAAGTGTTTCAAATAAACCCTGTTCTTTTGCATTTCTTATGGCACTTGCCTGATGGATTTTGATTAATCTCAGTGACTCTTGTGAATCAGTTCAAAATTATAAATTTAGATTTGTTGAGTGATCCTGGTAAACTATTTGATATAGTGAAGCCAAAAGCAAAGAGTCAGGACAAGCTCTACAGTATGCAAGTAAAATTACATGCCTGTGAAATGCTTTTATTTGATCGATGACCGGAAATAATGTGTCCAGGAAGGTCTAGTGAGAATCCAGTGGGTTCGAAACAAAATGTGGCATTGTGTCATGATGTAAGATAAGGTCAGATCGTGTTAGGCCCAGAGGTTGAAGACCGGCTGGTTATTAGTGGATTTTACCTGGATCTTGAGGACACCTCGTTCACACACAAGGGAAACGGGTTCCCCGCTGTTATGATTTATGGAAGAGGTGATGAGGTGCTGCTAGCAGCAAGATCCCATTATTGTGGTTTTTCCTTTCATTACTGGCTCCCACTGAATCCATTAATATGTTAAAATTACTTGGAAATGATCATGAAGCAACAGAATTATTTTTAGTTTTTTAATAAAATGTAAACAGCATTGTTATTGTTAACTAAAACTATTAAAAATGTAAGATTAAATAAATGATTCATTAAAATGAGGTTTCAAAGGTTGCATTGAAAACTAGTTAAAATAAGTTTAAGTGCTAAAATGATTAAAGCATAATAATTATACAAGCTGTAATTGTACATTACTAAAATGTAAACTAAAAGTGAAAATGCGAATATATATATATATAAGCTTATTTAAATTAATTGATAGAATATTGTTGTATTATAAGTTATCATTCATCAGCTATATGTAATTACAAAGTAAAATAAACTGATGAATATGACACTCATTCATTTCATTCATCTTCATCTTATTTATTTATCTTCGTCTTATTAATTTATGCATGAATGTACATACTGTATGTATGTCAAAAGACAAAAATTAACACCAAATGAAAATCTTTCAAATTGACTGTACAGTTGTACACAGTGCGTTTGGCTCCAAAGCAGTGCATGTATCCTGTTTCTCATGATACTGACAATTAGGTTTTGATTCTGTAAAATGAAGCTTCACTGTAATCTTTTTTTAATCCCCAGAGCTCCGAGCAAAATTACAGCAATCCGAAGATCTGCTACAGGATATAGCATTCCCACATCACCCTTGGGACTCGAGGACAATAACGTTGAGGTTTTACTAACACGTTCAGTAATAGAAATATTGATGTAACACTCTCTGCTTTCATTCTGGTGTGCTGATCCTCTGGGTAAAACTCAAGGCTAGCAAAATCCTAATACAATATTACGACATATTAGTACATAAACTTTCGCCATTTTATTCATGAAGTTGTGAACTGTATTCTGCAAGTGGGGACATTTAAGTTTCTTTTTACCATTGGTTCTCTAGCTCTGGCTTCCTTTGGCTATGTGTGTTTCTCTTTCTCTCTCTTGCACACACACACACACACACACTCTTGCACTCAGAGAGAGAATAGAATCACGTCCCATAGACCCAGGGTGCAGTCACCTTCATACGCACAGGGCCGTATTTTCTCTTGAAGCAGAAATATTTATATTCAGAGAAGAAAATGGGGGTTAAGGCCATGACAGAAGGAAGACGGCAAGACAAAGAAAGCAGTTAAGAGAGAGAGAGCAGTTAGTCAGAAATGGTAAATATGAAAAAGAATTAAATTGTGCAACTGAATACTGGATTATTTTAAATAAAGGTGAAACAAGTCATATATTCCACAGCTGAATCTTCTGTCAGAGCCGTTATGCAACTAATAACTTAACTTCATTTTCAGTAGCATGACAGTAGCTCAGCTAAGTGTTTGAAATAGCATGGATTTTCCAGTAATAAGCCACTTTACTAAACAAATAGCAGTGTTGCATGACAATGCTGTTTCCAGAGTTTGCTGGAGTAGGGCTATAACGCATATGCAGCTTTATGGGTGAACAAACAGAGGTGGCTGATCAAATACACTCTCTGAAATCATGACAGAAGTTTAGTTGTTTTCAGGATAGCTTAGCTTTCCCAGCAGCTAGCTTTAGCTGGAAAAGAGCTTGCATTTTGTCTCATTAAACTGCATGAAGCTTTAAAACTGTAAGGTGATGCAATAGTTTAACACACTTGGGCTCACTTGGTTTAGGAAAGTCCAATTCATTTGTGTAAATCAGTTAATTTGGACAATCATTTCAATGAGATGGTTTGGATTAAGTTTGATAGATGTTTTCTCATGGCTTCTTTTCTATGGATGCATAAATGCTCCAAAATTCTCAATTCTCAAAATAATATTCTCATATTATTTCAACTTTATTCTCGTTGTATTTCAAATGTATTCTTGTAGTATTTAAACTTTTTCTCATAATATTACAACTGTATTCTCATAGTGTTTCGACTTAATTCTTGTAATTTTGACTTTATTCTCAAAATATTATGACTTAAATCTCATAATCTTATTTATTTATTTTTTTAGTGGCACTAAAATGCTGTCATGGTTTCTCACTTTTGTAACTTACTGTACTACTGACTTCCAAACACTGACAGATTTGAGTCCCCTCTCTCTCCCTTCTGTCATGAACAATGTAATAAAAAGACTAAAAATAATACATAAACCGTATTTGAGTCTCAGGAGGGAAGAAAATGAAAGATGAACACTGATGTGTGTTGTTTGAGGAAGAGGAGGGTAGGTCAAGGGGTGGCGGTTCAGACTGCATCACATATGACACACACACACACACACATGCTTTATGACAGCTTTGGATCGATAACTCATCTTCACATGTTTACAAAGGTGATGTGAAGGATTTTACCTCGTGGAAGGGAAAAATGATGTTGACTTGCCTTTGATACATTAGTCAGTTATGTTTGATGACACTTCATTTTGACATGTTGGTTTGCACAGTGGTTGTGCGCTATAAAATAAGCGGAGCAGGCGTTACTGACCTCCAGGCACAGAAGTGATGAATATATGATTACATAAAATAGAAAATATGGTACTGTAGAATTGGTATTATAAAACAGATGAAACCGCTGTAAAATAACTGATGTATATGTAATGCCCTTTAACTATTGTAAAACTGCTGTAATGTGTGACATTGAGTATCTTATTGCTTTTATAAAAAGGCTGTAGCAGCAATATGATACAGGTTTAAAATAAATTGTTACATTTATTATTCTACACAACCACAGTTCTTCCATCAAGTGATTGTCAATCAATATAGAATTCAACCAGAAATAACACTAAAATAACCGCACACAGTGTCAGTATACATAAAATCTTGGGTTAATATGATATAAAATGACTGTAAAGACATTTATGATGTTACAAATATATATATACTGTATATATATATACACACACATATATTTCAAATAAATGCACAAATAAGCGTAGTAAAATTATTTCTGGAGGATTGTGTGACTAAAATTGAGCTTTGATTTGACATTCTAAAATAGCAAATTTTAATTTGAAGTAATATTTTACGGTATTACTGTTTTTACTGCATTTTTATCACATAATGATGGACTTGGTCAGCATAAGAGACTTCTTTCAAGAACATAAAAAAATCTTACTGACCAATTTTTAAAATCGTATTGTATATATGGTTAAAATCCAAAATATCATTACAATAAGAAGGTAAAACCCCAAAACATCACAGATTGCTGCACTGTAAAATGTACCGTCACATGCTGTTCACATCTTTGTGTAGACAAATGGTTAAAGTTGAAAACTTTCTATTGTCTAATCTTTTATTAGGGCCACTTCTGTTCCTCTTCATTGTTCTGAAAAGTGAATCTAAATGATGCTTTTGTTCCTGTCTTGAATGTGAATAGTTTCTTTCTCACATTAGCAACTGGGTTTTAGCATAAAGTGTTTATGTGACTCTCAGGAGTGCTACTTCCAAACCATCACATCAATAATAGTAATGTTTCTTTATCTCTGGTGAATCTTGATGAATAGACCTTATTTCTACTGAGGAGAAGACTTGACATGCATTATATAACAAAATCAATGCAGGATGAATCACTTGTGTTGTATTATTCCTCATTTGTAAGTCACTTTAGATAAAAGCATCTGCTAAATGAATAAATGTGGTGTAAAATAAAAGCAAAATGTTGCTGTATTTAGGTTGCCATGTTTATGACGGAGGTGTTTTTGTTGTTGCTAATTTTCCCTCCTTGCCACATCGTTCTGTCATTCTATATCGCTCTGTTGTTTTTTTTTTTTTATGTTGTTCCATTGTTCATTCTTTTTTTTCATCCATCCATCCATCCATCCATCCATCCATCCATCCATCCACCCTTCTAAATGAACCAGTTCACTAAAATTACTTTTTTAAGCACACCCAAAGTAGTAATGGAAGAATATGATACATTTTTTAGTTGGTGAACTAGTTTATCTAGTCTAGTCAGTCAGGTTTTTGACTATAGCTCTTTTCCCCCCCATTATGTGTCTCTTTGAGCCTATCCTATTCAGTTTTTTTGTCGCCCCTCAAATTAGATCCAATAACCTCTCATTTTTGTGCTAAAACCCCAGCATTTTAGTTTCTAGTGCTGTCACCTGTGATGGTGTTCAAGTGTGGGCCCCTTCATTCCTCCCCTAATTATACCTCCCAGCATGCAGTGGGGAAAGTTAAATGAATGTAAACGTTGCCAAATGCTAGCTTGTTAGTGTCTAAAAGGCCCATGTTGGCATGACGAGAGCGACAGGTGCGCTTGCTGTCGTTGGCTGCGGCGTGTCTGTATTATTCTGGCTTACTTAAGAGCAGAAAAAAGGCCAATCAGTTGCGTTTTCAAGCCTCCAGCTAGGCCCAGTCTGTATAATGAGATCGTGCACTGACGCTAGGCAGCTAAAGTACCAGAGCAGTCGCAAATTAGGGGCAGAGATGGAACAGAGATGGTGTCACAATGCCACCCGTTTCACAACACAGTCAGAGATGTTGTTTTGTTCGACCAGAATTAGATGGTATTTTTACATCTTGTCTGATGTTCCTGGGAGGCTGTTACAGACGGGAGAGTCACAGTGAAGGCCTCTTGTGTTTTGGAGCTCTTTTTAGATTTAACAGGAAGCATTTGTTGACCTGCGTCCTCTAGCAGTGATCGCAGTATTAGATGAAGAGGGAAAGATACAGCTACACACTGCTGCTCTGTTTCATTTCAAATCTATCTGTCCATTCATCCATGCACTGCTCTGTGTTTCATTCTATCTAATATGTTGTCTATCATATTTGTCTGTCTTTCTGTCTGTCTATTATCCCTGTGATTGATTGATAGATAGATAGAAGTCCATCCATCCATCCATCCATCCATCCAAAATTATCTTTTATGGGGGCCATTTTATTACACCATAGTACATCTGATACTATGACTGCACCATGATGCCATGCTGCTACAGTGTATTCTTGTAAGAGCAGTAACACTGGATCACTTCACTGGCAGGCTAAAGGGGATCATGTAATAGGAGCTTTTTCACACAGGGTTTTCACAACTTTAATTAGTGTATCCATCTGAAAGGTTATTTCGGGACCCCGTGTGCACACAAACACAGACTGAAGCAGTGGCCCTCAACAACGCTGATTTACGTGCAGAAGTGCCACCAGACATTTACCTCCACCCATGCTGGGAGGATCTCAACTTATTTTTAGATGGTATTCCTGATAGGTCTAACAACACTTTTTTAAGTGTGAGTGCAGAACAGGATCTCGATACTATACGTTTGAAATTGTCATATTTCACATATTTTAGCCATTTCTTCAGGGTGTTAGGAAGAGTAGAAAGAGGCAGAGAGAAATAAATAAATACACTGCTCATATAATATTTAGTTTTGCCTCCTGACGAGCAATACAAGGATGATGATCAATATTTTTTGAAGGTAAAGCACTTCCTTTCATTGGCTTTTTTTTAGAAAAAAAGAAATAAAAAAATACTTAATTTATTAAAAGTTTTAGGCCCTGTTTTCTACCCTCTTAGTGCAAAGTGCCAAAAGAAAGCATCTCCATCTGTGGAAGAAAAATAGAAGAAGGAGAAAAAGTGTTGATGAAACAGGGTGTATGTAGCCTGCGGCCGTTTAGTGTTTGCCATACTGTGATTGTAATTAAATCTACGTGCTGCCAGTATGTGCTGGCAGAAACCCTGGCCCTACACTCCTCAACAAACCTATTCCCATCTGCCACACGCTTCTAACACAGACACCTACAGGACATTTGGAGAACAGAGGAGGAACATGTGCCCCTCTCTCTCTTTCTGTACCTCCCTCAACCCACAGGGCTTTAGGACCCTGCAGCTGAGCCAAAAACAGCTTAAAAATAGTTTCTTCCGATTTGCATTCATGAACATCACTGTCTTTTGTTTTATTTTGATGCAAGTCTAGGGAAGATGTTTGAAGGATGTTGATTTGATGATCTTTGTGCGGTGTGTTGTTTGAAGCTCAAGGCTGGTAACCAGAAGGTTGCTGCTTTGATCCCATCATGAAGTGACCCACCATTGTGAGCCTGAACATAGCATTTAACCCCAGGTAACCCCAAAATCACACTCACAGTCTGTTCACCAACCGTCTTATTCATATTGCATTCAAACACAGCAAGCGATTTTAGTTCTAACCTTTTGCATGGCTGTTGTAACTTCTAGATGCACAACTTTTCTCAGTTGTGTTTGCAAAGTGGATTACTAAAATGTGCACTTCTGAGTTTATTTATTTAGAATAAAATATGTAGAAAAATTGTATACATTGTAAATAATCACATTTTAAAAAATACATTTAAATAATATTTTATATGTAAACTATACTGATAGATAGGCTATATTTAAGTCCAGACACACTTTCAGATCCCTAAAGTGGCAATTAACAAGTAGCTAGGTTAAACATTAACACTGAAATTTATTTAAAACTGCCCATAAAGTATATCCTATTAATTTGTGGTCTTTATGTATAAATCTATGGTATATATCTTACAGTAGATTTTGATTTACATATCGTTTAGTTGACTTATGCTGAAAGTCTGACAACATAAAGTTAAATACGCTTTTGTTTGAATGTATGTGAGTGTGTCTGTCAGGTAAATGTATTTTACGTTTTCATTATGGATGCGCATATAGATTTTAACTCAAAAACCGGCTTTATCCTGAAAATAGTCAATAGAACACATACACACACGCCATTTAGTGTAATTGCAGCACACACAATCAACACTCCTGAGTCTGCCCCAGCATGCTGAACTTACTGAATGTTAATATCTGAATGATATCAGTCAGGTATAACACTTCAGGTGTACATTTAACCCAGCTAGAGCAGCGGAAACACAGTGGGGATGATTATAGTGCATGAAAGCAGCTCTCTGTACAGGACGACCGACTCTGGTGATGTTTATTTCTGAATATCAGTTCACTGACCACAGGTGCAGGGTGACTTTAAAGATCCGCGTGGAAGCTTTCTCTTTCTTTCTCTCCCTCTCTCTCGGCCTGAATGTGCCTTTTATCACTGCAGGGTATCAGTTCTCTTTCCGTCTTTAACTGGACATTACTGGTCACCTATCAGAGTTGCTGGGTAAATGACTGTATTTAAGGTGTATTGGAGAGACATACAGTTTTATTTTGAGAGGTGCAGATGGAGGAAGAGAGAATGGAGGGTGGACAGCAAATGCTGTTATTATGTGGCACATTTGTGCATTCACATGACCATTTACAAAGGGATAAAAATCACCCTCTGATCAAATGCATTTCATGACCATGAAGACTGACCTTGCTTGTCTGTTGAATATGCTGCAAGGACGCTTTCAGCTGACTCTGTTATGCATGTGTCAGTATATCTGTGTAAGAACAACGACCCAATTTGGTATGACTTTGGTAAAAAAAAATAGTTTGCTAAATTTGCTTACAATGTTATTTTTTTTAAATTCAATTTGTTTTTACAATCTATATTTAATATGGATTTAAATTTAATATTAGCCATTTATTTGTACTATTTTTATTTATATAGTTTAATTTATGTATATTTTTAAACCAGAATGCATCCAGATTTGGATGGACATATTTTTATTTATATTTATAATATTTATTAAAATCTTTTTTTTGACAAGATTTATATGTACTTGCAATTTTGTATTTTTTTTTTTTTAATTAATAGATTTACATTTATTGTGTATCACACCCCTGCTTGAATGCTACATTATCAACAAAACTATAATAGTTTTTAATATAATTGTGGCTTGAAACAATAAGACTGCACTATTTTTAAAATGCCTACTTATGTAAAAATGACAAAGGTGGGCTATTTTAGTAAGCTTCTTTATTTTATATTTGGCAACTGATTGCAAAGAGCCCCACAAAGGCTTTAAAAGGATGAAACTACAAGCTGCGTATCTTTGAATATTGCTTGAGTCATCTTTTATTTACTTTCTCTAAACTCTGCAACACTTACTTTAAAACAGCAATAAAACAATCATTTTCCTGTATAAACCCAATCTTGGGCAGACCATTCCAGATTCGTTTTTCTCTCTCTCACTGTATTTGTGAGCAATTTCACTCGTAAGCCGTTATGTCTGAATCCCTCATGTAGACTGAAGGTGACCTCGGAAAAGGAAAGAGCAGTTTCACACAGCATTTTCTGCACACTCAAAGTCTGTCGCACCTTATTCAAACTGAGTTATGGGTAAATGAAGCAAGTGAGTAAAACCAATCGAGGTGAGATGATAAATAGGTCAGTCAATAAATATTTTGAACCCAAATAAGGTTGTTTGTGTTAATTCTAATAAATTCTGTTAACTGCTGGGGTATTTTTTTAAGCTTAAAACCATTGAACACAATAGTAAGGTTTTAGGCAAGGTCACAGAATTAAACAGGCACTGAGTCCCCACCTTCTCTAAAGCATTTCTAAATCGCAACCGTAAGTTGTGCAACAGAAAGATTGCAGCCGTAGGCCTTGTCAAAACTTTATAGAACAGCAATATAATATTCTGTAAGAGGTTAAAAGTCAGAAAGACTAATATTTCACAGCACTGACACTAAATTTTCCTCCGGTGACACACCCAGATGTGTAAGGCGTCAGGAGAGGGCACTGTTTCTCCTCTTTGTCCAGACGTTTCACCCTGTTGCCGGTGTATTCATGCACCAGCCTGTCACAGCTTCCTCTTTCTAATTTTTGCTTTTATTATTAACCTAAACTTCTCTATCTCTCTCTCTTTTTTTTTTTTTTGTTCTGTCTCTGTTCTGTTTTTAACTTTCTCTTGCCAACAGTCTTACATTGCATTTCCCACACCCCCTGTAATCTGACATGACATGGCTACTTGTCACAAACTTGTCACAAGTTCAAAATTTATACTTTAAAGGTCAAGTTTGAAACCCATCCAAAATGCATACACACAGCAGTGAACACACACATCTTGAAGCCAATGCTGCCAAGCCCAGGGAGCAGTTGGGGGATTATTGCCTTACTCAAGGGTCTCACCTCAGTCATGGTATTGAGGGTGGAGAGAGCTGGATATTCACTCACACCACCTATGATCCCTGCCAGACTTGGGACCCGAACCCACAACCTTTGGGTTACAGGTCTGAAACCCTATCCATTGGGCCACCACTGTGTGACCTGTACTATATGCACCATACCTGTGGATGGTGGGAGTGTATTCCCAGCACTCTCTCCTTCAATACCACGACTAAGGTGAGACCATTGAGCAAGGCACCGATCCCCCAACTGCTCCCCGGGCGCCGCAGCAATGGCTGCCCACTGCTCCGGGTTTGTGTTCACGGTGTGCGTGCGTGGTTGATCACTTCTCACTTCTGTGCTTGTGCATGTTGGATTGGTTAAACGCAGAGCACAAATTCCAAGTATGAGTCACTATACCTGGCCACAAGACAATTCACTAACTCACTCACTATACAATAAGACCTCCTAGTGTTTCTTTTTAAAATTAGTGTTATGTTTCATTATTTATGAAATAGAATAGTAATAATCATAACTTTATACAGATTAGATATTTAATTGCATGTTGTTGCTTTTGCACAACAGTTTAAATGGGCAAATCGGATTGCCATTTCCCACAAGTTGGTATGATTCTTTAAGGTTTTCATGAATAGTACAACTCCAGATAAAATTCCTTAAATGTAAAACAACACCCTTTTTACTTCATCTAAAACAGCTCTGTTCACATCCACTTGTTTTGGTATCTGTCTGTTTAAGTGATAATGAGCTACTGCTCTATGGGGTTAGATCTCTGCCACAATTCTGCAAGTGAGTGGTCATATTTTAAGATCGTTTTTTTCACTTTCGGCTTTCATGAAAAATGATATATTGTTTATAAATGACTGAATACAAGATTATTAGTAGTAGTTGTTAAGATTGATGTGTTTTTGAATTGGTTAAATGTGCTTGGAAAAAATATAATATATTTATGATATATATATATATCGTCGCTGTCGGGCGGAAACCTCGTATGTCCAAATTTAGTCAATTTCATATTTTTTCACAAATCAATGCTATTGGTCTGTCCCCACGTGGGTCTGTTATTTTTTACAAATTATTAACCAATCTAAGGTGTTGAAAATAGCTTGAGAGCAAATCTCTTAACTCCATTGGACACTTCA
>JAUMHP010000041.1:17044886-17062546 GCA_032361065.1 Enteromius trimaculatus | reverse complement strand
TTGACAACTGTGGGATTGATTTGATGAAAGAGTTTTGGTAGTTGACAGTTTAGTTTTTACAATGGGATTTAGTGTTTCAGCAACTCAGAAAAACTGTAAAAGACAAACACACACACAGACACACACATATATAAATACATATATATATATATATATATATATATAATGTTTTTAGAAAAAAAAATAACGTTATTAACCGGTATTGTTTTCTAGAAAGCCATTTTCGGTAAGCATTGTTTAATGCTGAACGCAAGAACAGAGACATTAAAATATCAATTCTGCTTAGAGTGAACCAAATTGATTGATTTATTTTTTTTTAAGCCCTGGGAATGAGTAACGATGCAGCACATAAAAAATCTATTAAAAGTATTAAAAACATTAAACTCATCGAAAATATGTACTGAAGTAAAAGTGGAAGTAGGAGAAAAAAACAATACAGTAGAGTACAGATACGGCCTTTGAGTACTTAAGTACAGTAGTGAAGTAGTTCTATTTACTTGATTTATCTACTTGATTTATTTATTATTTAAAACAATTTGACCCACTAACACTATTCTGTCTACTTTTTATTCATTTTTATTTATTATATAAAAAATATGCTACATGTAGACGAAACGAGACTTGACACAGCACAGCAGCACTTTGCTCGTTTGTTGGTTTAATTTTATAATTTTATTGTGATTATCTAAGTGATTTGGATGAACGTGTTTGTCTGCCAAATTATTATAAATATAATGTAAATGTAATCTTGACCGACCTGTTCCCTTACTGGCGAACATGGCTGGGATTTTGCAGCAGCTTGCTGCGTCTGCGACCAGGGCTTTTCTCCTTTTTATACGCTCCCTCTCTGCTCCTCCTTTGTGTTTACGCTCCATTTTTTGAATGATTTAGTCAGATATACCCTGTCCCTGGATATAGCCAGATATTAGGCAGTGCGTAGCTGACTTTGGGTCATGTGGGAGTGTAATTTTCCCTCCGCCATTGCCTGATTCGTAGATTGAGAGATCCATCAATTAATTCGTAGTTGCACATATGCCAGGCTTATCGTCTGCATAGCGGCAGCCGGCAGGCCAGAACGACCGTCAGGCCACCGGGAAATGTCCCGGTGCTCCCGATTGCCAGTCTGCCCCTTGCCTTGAGCCTCAAAAAGTGACGCAAAAGTGTTTTGACCAAACATCAAAATGTGATGAGTTGGACTGAGACTGTGTTGTATATATATATATATATATATATATATATATATATATAAAAGCTACTGTAGGCATTTAACACGTGGACCATACTAACCAGACAAACCCTGACCCTTTGTCATCAATGAGTCTGTGAGTCTTATTATTCACCGCAGACGTGGTCCAGCCTTCTATTAATGCATCGACAGTCCAGTGACCTGGATAGAAACAAATGAAAAAGATCAATCTTCATATCCTGCAAAGATGATGGAAACAGGTCAGGCATGAAGTTTTGCATTGCGACCGTGGAAAGCACTTTTAAAAGGCTTTTTATTGTGGTTTATACTGTGAGAAGATAGAGTGCATTTAACCTGCAGGCTCGAAGAAAACAAATCAATTAATTATGGTAATGGATAGTCCTGCCGTCCTATTCACCTCAGTCCCAAACGATCAGTTTTATAGTCAAGTAGCCGACTGCCATCGGGCAAGCACTGAATCGCTAAATAATTCTGACACCTCTGTGTTAAGCATGGCTCATTTTAAAAGCAAAGTTTCAGCTGTTAAACTTCCTTATTATGATTATAAACAAGAGTAATTACTCAGCCAAGGCCACCAATACCTCCTGCAGACCCGACTGCATTAAATAAGCTTCCTCCTGATTCTCTGCATTGAAACTAAGCAACTGGATACAGCTAAACACCCAGGGTGGGTCATAATTCTTAGCAAATTGGCCATTTTTAAGGCATTACTGCACTTGTTGATCTAACTTAATAAAATTAGGACACCTATTTACATTAATTTGAACTGATTTATTTGAACTTAAAGTGAGTTAATAGTACCAACGACTAAAATTCATGCTAATTTAATGAGATCAAACCAATTTCATTTGACATATTCTGTAAATATTCCCTGAACATAATTCACTAACGTATAGGGATTTTTTTTGGGTTACCATTTTTTTGTTATATCTTATGGGAACATAACAGACATCATAACACTTGATCACATGCTAAACATATTCTGTACATCTGCAGCACACGTATAGTGATCCAGTTAAAATGGCCTCCAGTTTCAAAGTAAATGATTTGTGCAGGCCCAACACAAATGTTAAGTTAACTTAATATTTTACAAATGTGATTTCATTTAGCATTATAAAATTGAGTGCAAATGACAATGAAAAGATTTGTGTTGTTTTAGCTTATTTAATTTAAGTAAACTGAGCAAACAACTAAAATCTTTTTTTGAGTGTGTGTGCAGCATTATTCTTATAGTTTTTAACAATGAAAAAAAAATGAAAAAAAATTCACAAAATCACTTAATGTACTAAAGTCATTAAGTGATCATCAAGTGAGATAAATAAAGTACCTATAATGCTCTGCAACAGCCAACAAGAAGAACTGTTTATAATTAATAGTTTCAGATTTCAGATTCTAAATTATACTTAGAGACACATTCTGTGTAAGATAAAGTGTTATTTAAAACAGACCGATGTTCATGTTCTTTCTTTCTTTGCTTAAGTCTATATATTCTCCGTTATGAGGTTCTCTGCCTCTCAGACCAGGTTTGGTGTTTGTAATCGATAAATAATCTGGGTCTGTTTAGACTCTGTCTCATCCATCATCCAGCTATTCTCATCCTCTTGCACTCGGGTCCCCGGCCTCAGGAGGAGCCCCCAGATAGCCGCGGCCAGTTTATTAGGCCATGAGACGACTGGGAACTTCCAGACAGGGCATCTGAGCACAAACCAGGGTTGATCTGCTGCATGAGGAAAAGAGAGGAAGGACAAACTCTCCTGTGTCTTATTTGCTCTGGAACCATCACAATGCTGAGAATAGAACAGACACAGGTGAAGAAAAGCAGAAGCTTTCACACATTTACTCACAAACTGATAAGCAATATTTATTGAAAGCCTGTTATTACATCTGCTGCATGTTTTCAGACTGTTTGACAGGCCTTTAGAGTGTCTAATTATACACAGATACTTATTTTCCCTGTAAATGTTTGACCAGTTTACCACTTTTATGAATGAGAAATATAGAGAAATAAAATATATATATATATATTCCCTCTCTATATATAACTGAACTTGGTATGTCCCTTATGTCCAACTTTTTGCAATGGAGCATCATTATCTACCAAATATTATCTACCAGTACCAATTTGAGGGGTTTTATCATTTGAAAATATATATCTCATGCTCCAAAACATTTTTTTGAAAAAAAAAAAAAAGTTTTGGTATCTGAACTAATATTCTATATAAAAATACATTCCATTAAGCTTTATTGTTTGCTTATTATTTAGCATGTATCATGTGACAATGGAGACTAGAGTAATGGCTGATGAAAACTCAGCTTTGCATCCCAGGAATAAATTGCATTTTTGAGGTAAAAAAAAAAAAGTTATAGTCTATATAGTCTATGATGCTATAAAACTTTTTTTTTAAAAAGTATTAAATCTCAATAGATGTGAAATTAGAATCATTCAAGGTAGAACCTTTCATTTTTACCCTCGTTGAGAATGACACAGTGATGTTCTAATGTGGTCACTAGTTCTATCAGAGTCGTCCTTCCTTCCCTTTAACTGTCTGTCCGTCTGAGTGGTGCCAGAGTATCTATATAAAGCAATCAGGCAGTAGTTGTCTTCCATCCCCAGCATCTGAGCTCAACTAATCCCACTCTGCTTTTGCTAACAAGACACTGATCTGAGGTCTGCCGGGGACTTAATGAAAACTGGATTGCTTGTTAGTCTGATGAGGCGCACACTCCTTACCTTTTTTTCTCTCTATCCCTCATTTGAACAACAGTATTAGCTCGACCTCTCTCTGGATAATCCTTCTATTAGAGCGAGATCCAGGCAATCTCCGCACACGCCGCACCACCCAACATTATCTACCCTGCGCATTCCCTCTCGGTGCCCCACTTGGCCCTCACGCACATACTCTCCTCCTCTACTCCTCGCTCCCTGCCCATACAGCCCCGGACCACATGGCCGAGTTCACAGGTCATTTTACAAGAAGGAGCATTAATTAGCTTCATATCGGAACTGAATCTCAGAAGAAGAGAATCATATTTTGTATCCAGACTGTGTGTCTTTCTCTCCCTGCTTCGGTCTCGGTAGAGTTGTAGCACTCGGATGATTTTATTTCCATGCAGAGATACCTCTCAGTGTTAAATTAGCTCATTTCGGAGGTGAATGCCTCTTGGACAATTCCGGTCTATTTTCTCAGACCAAAGTTGACATTTAATTCCTTCGCTGCAGTGGGGCTCTTTCAGCTTGTTTCCAAGTTCATTATGGTAAATGGCCTTTACAAAACGAGTGTTTCAGCGTGAACTTCTCTTTCACAGTGAGCTTGTTTTATAGCGGGGCAGAGAGAATGTAATGCCTCGACTGTGTTCACATCAACATCGCTTACTCTGGGCTGATTGCCAGCCCCAAACCAATAGAAATACAGCATTCATCAAAACAATAATTAGTGATGCAGCAAAGATTTGACATTTAAAAATATGTTAGTCGTACTTACAGAGGCAGTCTTAAATGGTTCCATGCACTTTTTGAGCAATCCATGAATCAGACAGAACATTTAGAGAACATCAATTTATGGTTATTAACTAAAACAAAACCCATAAAGACATTTTTTGAAAAATAAAATAGAGAACATGTAAATGCAACGCTTCTCATTTTTATTTAGATTGATGTACTGAAATAACTACAAAACGGCATGCTTTAATACGTGCATTTCCCCAAAATGATAAAAACAAAAACATTCAAAATGTTAATAAAAAAAGTGAACATTAATAACATAGCTTAAGATAATAAATAGACCCATTTCACAGACACATCTCTGCTTTAATTAACATCATAAATCAAATAACTTTTGCTTTTTACATTTTCTCAAAGACCTTATACAGTAGTAGCAAGTAGCATAATAAAATACATGTAGACTGGGTTGTTCTTCTTCTAAATAATACATCAACAGCAGTGTGTTATTGCACTCTTAGAAATACAAAAACACCATCTACTAATATGCACACTTTAAATACTAATATGTACATTTTAAGATGCTAATATGCACCTTTTAGGGGTAAATAAGATATAAATGTGGACCTTTTGAATGATTTTACTGAGTAAATTCATACACATGTAGCCAATCAGTTCACAGCATTTTCTGCAGATGACAACTAAACTGCCAAACTATATCTGACTAATGAAAATTAACATCTATCTATCTATCTATCTATCTATCTATCTATCTATCTATCTATCTATCTATCTATCTATCTATCTATCTATCTATCTATCTATCTATATCTATCTATCTATCGACTAGACAATGGTCGAAAATTACTGAAAACAAGAAAAGTACTGAAAACTTTGTCCACAAGACAGATATGTATTTGCACTAAACATTATATATATATTTGTGTTTGTCCTTTATCTCACTCCCACTTTGGCTTAATTTCCATTTATGTGAATTTTAATGTGACCAATTCATTTAGTACTGTTGATTTCGCCAAGCTTTGATGCAACCTAATTTGTGCAGCATACTCTGATGAATGTTATTTATGTCACAGTGATTTCTCTCAGTTGAAAATGGAAAATCTAATCTCATATCATTCTTATTTAACTGTCTCTATATAAATAAGTTTACGTTATGCCTTTTTCAAACCTCAAATGCTGATTGTCATCTCCTTTCTGGTAGGCTCATGATTAAACTGCTAGAAAGGCAAAATTACCACCATCAGCCGATCAACCAGCAAATGAGGATCCTCTTTGAAAAGTGCCTGGGTGGTTTTATTTATTCATGCTAGCCGATTGCATCTCTGTAAACAGTCAGAGCGATTATAGATGACGTAATTCTTACTGCTGAAAAGTGAGAAGCTCATGCATCCTCACAATCACACGGCCTCTGTAAAGCTGTAGCGTCCAATTGAGCAGTAAGACATTGTCAATAGTCCCAGAGGGAAAGCCAACTGTAAAAGAAAAACACATTATAAGCAAAGAGAAATGAATACATATGGAGAGCCGGCCTCACAGTGGACCGTGTCCAATTGCATGGACTGATCCAGCAGTGTAGGTGAGTGTTCCAGCCTGAGCTCAGTCCACAAACCCAATGACATGCCTGCCAGTGTGAATCAGTGTCTCTGATATCCTGACAGGAATGCTATCAGTCAGAGATGGCACACCGGCTGCCTCGCCGGGAAAAAAAATGGTGGGATTGTTTGCAGTGCATGAGAGGAAAGGCAGAAATGTGGAGTGATAAAGAGAAAAGTGATGAAAAGAGGTAGAACTCGTGTGGGTGGTATGAAGGCGTGTGTCATTTCTGTTTGAAGAAAATCTTCACGGTAGGAGGTCACAGAAAATAGTATAAATATGTTTTTGGATATAAATATTTAAAAACATTATCACAAATGGGTTTAAATAAATAGATGGATGGATGGATAGATAGATAGAAATGCTGAAAATGTATTCTACAATGCAGATGAATATGTTTCTTCATCTGAAAAGAGTTTGAGAAATTTAGCATTACATCACTTGCTCACAGTGATCCTCTGCAGTGAATGGCTGATAAAAACATCACAATAATCCACTGTACCCAAGACACTCCAGTCCATCAATTAACATCGACATTTAAATGCACCATTTACAAGCAAAAAAAGTCCAAAACTGTTCTAAACAAATATGTTGGTGGTCTGGGAGGACAATATTAAAGGTACCGTATGTAGGATTGACACCGAGTGGTTGTGGTATTGCAGTCCAAATTCAAAATACTGTAGAGGGGTTTTTCACCCGGCCCCTCCTTCTCAGACTTGACGCACACTCAGGTTGCCATTATTGACGACACCAACAGGAACAAACACAAATGACAATAAATTAAATGAAATGCACTGTATTTTCTGCCAAGCAGGCAACCTGGATGCCAAAACACTAATGACTCCGTGATTGGGAGATAGATGGAGGGTGGCGCTTCAGACCAAATCAAAACATGACAACATAAACATCAGTTGAGGGCTGCAACTGAGCTTTTTAAAAAAGAATATCCAGGCTGTACTACTACTGTCAGCGATATGAGTACTTTTAATTAACATGTTTTCTTAATGCCTGCTGAACATAACAGAGACATTTTATGATTATTACAATACATTTCTTACATACGGTACCTTTAAGAGATGGACTGTTTCACTGAATAAAGCATTATGGATGATAAAGGACTTGTGTTTTAACATTTTAAAATGCCTCAATGATAGGTTTGTTTCTTATTTTTTTTTTCTTTTATTTTTCAACTTCAAAGGATATGGAGTGGAGCCATTGTGGGGATTACAATAAGTATTATGATGTTTTTAGCAGCTGTTTGGCCTTTTATTCTGCCGGCACTCTTAAATGCTGCATTTCTCCAAAATTTGTTGTTATGAAGAAACAAACTTATCTATATCTCGGATGACCTGAGGGTGAGAACAGTTTCAGCAATTGTTTAATATATATATATATATATATATATTTAACAAATGCTATTCCTTTCTGAACACTTTAGGGGGGAATAGTAACAAAAATAGTAATAGAAATATAAAAAGTCATTGATTGGACCACTTACAGTACAGAGAAGACATTCACATTTGATTCATTGATTTCATTTTGAAGTCATTTACAAGAAAATTCACAATTCTTTGGAGATACAAAGGTCTGAATAAGAAATTCAAATGAAGAGTTACACAAGAAACCTTCCCTTGATGCTCAGTGAGGGGATTAGTCTTTCAGACTCTTAAAAATGCTAACTAAAGAGCTTGGATCTTTTCCAGGAACTGTGTTCTTATTGCTACCTGCAAAGCTAATTGGCAACAACAATGCACTTTATGCTTTTACTCACAAGTCAACACGACATATGTCTGCCAAGTAAATGTTAATGTAAATGCACACGGAAACTGTCTGGTGTTAATTCCCGCCACCACTGCTTGTTCTCGTTGCAGATGGACTCGAGGTCATCAATGGTGTTAAAAAATAACACAGCTTGATTGTTATTCCAGAGGAACTGTCATGTACGCTCTCTCTCTCGCTCTCTCTCTCTCTCCTCATCTTTCTGCCACAATAGACCGCATTTCATTAGAGGCATCAGCGAGGTAATTCAGGATAAAATATAGAAGCCAAATTGCTTGGCGTGAGATGCCTTTCAAAGTAACGGCGTTGGAGGGAAAACCTAAAGAGCAGGAGGCCATGTTAATAAAAGAATGGAAAACACTCAAAATGAACACGTGCCTCTTCATATGGTGCATATTGATTGGGTTTCACTTCATCAGCTGGAGGATTTCTGCATCCTTCACACACGGTTTAGAATAGCGTGTGTTTGTATTCCTGATACAGGCAGAGCTCTCGTGACCTTGTCGGCAGCATTACAATGTGTGTCGAGCAGATAAGGGGTGTGATTTTAAAGCCTCTGAGACAATAAAATGGATAAAGTAAACCAACAAACACTGGAAATTAAGCTTTCGCAGAATAATAAATAAATAGATAAATACATTGAAGAACAAAGCAAATTTCCGATTCGAGACACACTGTGTCTCAGTTTTAAAGGTCACGGTTCTATTTGTGTTCTGTGAGGAAATTAGTCTTCCAAAATAACAAATTTAATCTACAAAAACGCGGTTGAGACATTTGTAACAGTGGAATGATGTAAAATCACTGTGACATCTTCATGTAATCAGGTCGGCGTGACTCAACCGCAACGAGCCGGCATTTAACATTCAGACTGGAGCTAAAGGACAAGAGCCTGATATTCAGAACAAATTACATCTTTTCCACATACAGACAGTTCTGCAAGCCTACCATCCTTTGTCCATAACACTTTAGCATTCCGTTTATCTGGGTATAAAGACTTGAAATGGAAATGGCGCTGTGTTCCGTTCAAGTTAATTTTTCCTTTTTGTGCTGCTGAGCGGCGTCTCGAGGATTAGAGGGCACTCGTGCATTCAGTACTTATGACAGATTCATGCTGTTGCTATGATGCATATGTAACAAAAACACACCAACGATGAGCTGACTAACGATGAGCTGACATTTAGTGTAGCCTGTCTGGATTTTGCTTATTGTATTGTTTGGATTAAAAAAAAAATCCATAGAAAAATGGATAATGTCTGACAAATTGTTCTTTTTCCTTCACTACTACAACACAACACAGTAGAATGCGTAATACACAAATACACACCTGTGGAAAATCAATACAGGAAATCCCCTTCATATTGAAATAATATTTTATGGTTTGTTTTTTACTGCCTTTTCTACACATTTTCTTCACACATATGAATGTTTTTTATTTCAACATTTTGTTCATGCAACCCAAGACTGAGACATTGCAATGTATTTTTCAAGCATCCCTAGCTTTTACAGTGCATGCAGTTAAAACTTAACTGTCTCACTTAATTTCTACTTTAGAATTGTAGCTTAGTTGCTTTTACTTTGTTACCGTGTTATTTTTCACATGGTGATCATGGACCTTTGGTATTTGTGTTCTAAATTCTTGGAACAGTTTGTGATATGCAGAAGTCCTGTTAGCAATGCAACAAGTATCAGTTGGATCCATTTGTTAAATATACTATATAAAGTCGGAAACCTCAAATTATTTTTACACATCACAAATCAATTTATTATGGAATTTCTTGTAAGGCTCTGGCACAATAAAAATAGCTAATATTAAATGATGTTTATACTGATTATGGTATTCTGGCAGTAACCAGTGCATATTGTGTCATTCGTTATTTCGTTATAGCTATCCAGTGCATTGTGATTGGTTGAAAATCTCAAAAGTTAGTCATCTTACCATAATATGATGACGTGTCCCGGTGCTATGAAAGCCATTAAAACAATAAAAGCCATTACAAACAAGGCAGTTGTTGCATCCAGTGGAAACATAATTACTGAATATAATGACTTATACTGTCTTTTTACATGTTGTGTTGTATCTGCATGTGTCTGCATTTGTACATTAGAGAAACACCAGACAACAAGGACTACTCTACACTGCTTAAATCTCATGATTGAGTTGTAAGTACCAGGTTCTTTTAATAAGAAAACGCAATTTACTTAAAGGTTGTAAGTCAGAAGCAAAACATTTTTTATATACTTTATTATATCAGTAAAAGTGGCAAAAAGGTTATAGTTTCATATAGCAGAGTAGAGCTAACTCCATCCATTTAGCTATGCAGACCTGCCAAACTTTAATTTTACATAAAAAAACCCTCTCCCCCTCCTAACAGTAATTTATGCACAGCCGCTGTCAGCAGGAACAAGCTCTAACATTGTAAATGTCTCCTAGTTGTTTTATCACTCATCTTGTGTGTAGTTGGCAGTGATCATGAATGAGGCCCTGGTCATCCTCTGCCCGCAGGACTCCGAACGCCCTTCCCATCACTGGCCAGAATGATGTACAGCATGAGGCCATGGTTAGCGGCGTGAAGGAAATTGAATACACAGGGAAGTCAAACATTTGAATGCACTGAATTATGAGTGCCAGAGAGAGGAGCAGATGTCTGGTTCTCACTCTCTCCTCGTATCAGCCCGGCTAAGACAGCTGCGGAAGAGAGCGTGGGATGTGGAATTGGAGAGATGGAGAGAATGGCCCATTATCATAACAGCAATACGGCAAACAATCAGGGAGAGAACGATGGCGAGACGGCAGAGAGTGGGATGCAGTGGAGGATGAGTACATATGAAGACAAGTGGAGAGAGAGAGAGAGAGAGAGAGGGGCGAGCAAAAATGAGAAATGTCAATGACGGAATAAGAAAGAGAAACACGGGAGCTGAGGAAAATGGAAATGGAATAACAGCAGAAGACTATTTTCTCTTTAAAATCCATTTCTCTTCAAATCCACCATTAGCTGCTAGTTCAAAGAGACCGTGATGTACCTTTTAGCTGATTGGCACATTTCCATGTTAAGGATTGAATTGTATATTTCACAGAATAGCTCAAATTCTACATGCTTACACTAATTTAGCATTTGAGTGGAAACACACAACGCATTGTCGTTATTCACTTAACCAATTTTCTTAATATAAACAATTGTATTTGTTATTGTATTGACCAACACAGTCTCACGAGCAATTCGTACATATTCGTACGAGGTGCCAAATTTGTGCCAATTCGTACAATTTGTCTAAAACCATGTGATGAGGAGGTTTAGGGGCGGGGTTGTGTTTAGGTCATACGTACAAATTCATACGAATTGCCATCTCGTAAAATACGTACGATTTAGAATAAATCGTATGAATTCGTACGAGTGGGGTCGTACAAATTCATACTAATTAGCCACCTTGTAAAACATGTATGAATTGCCGTGAGATCAGGTTGTATTGACTTAATGTGAATAAAAATATGAAGGAGTACTGTGCTTAACTGAATCATTCATTGCCAAAGTCTTTCACTTCAAAATAGGAAGAATCAGGGTAATCTTGGACAGCTACTATAGACTCGCTGTGTAAACTTACTGGGTTTCGAAGTTATAAAGTCTCATTTTTTGGTCGAAAGCATTGAGGTGGCAGTCACAGTAACCTGTAGAAGTCGAAAGCTCAAAAATGTCCCAGATTAATCTAATTCACCTACTGCTTTTATTTTATCAACAGGGAGCTTTAGCTGCACAAGAGCTGAAGTCCAATATGGCCCCACTTTGTTCATGTCTCCTACAGAAAATGTGAATTTGAACATGACAAATGGGCTTTAAACCTATAAAAATTCAGCTTTTACATCACGGGAATAAATGAAATTAAAACAGGATAACATTTATTAAATTGTAAACATATTTAGCATTATTATTGCGTCTTTGGTCAAATAAATGTCAAAACTATAAGAAATACAAATCTTACTGAGCTCTGAACTGTTGTATATTGCTTGTGGGCAGGTAAAGTTAGTGAAGAAGATAACTATGTTATTACTTTGAGTAAGCTTGACCTATGACTAATACAGTTAGAAGATATTGAAGTTCCAGAGAGGTTACATTTCTTAAAGTGGACAAAAATGTTTGGTAGATCCATAGGGGGGGAGAAAGAGGACTTCACATCCCCATGGGAAGAGGAATCCTGAATATTTTTCTCATGGAAAGGCCACAGGCCTCGCAGGAGGCTACATGAACATACAGTAATGAAGAGTATTCTGCATAATTAGAGAAAAGATGGATCTGCCCAGCATATACAGCTCTGAATCTCATTATCCACTGCCGGCTGGCCTCTTTGTCCGGACAGAAATCTGCACAGACAGATCTGGGGCCAAATGAGTCTTCATTTATCAGGCAGGGATTACCACTGGCTTAGGTTTAACAAGTAACTGATTGGGAAAAGTTTTTATTCAAACTCTTCCCAAACATTTCTCAAGACTGATTTTGGCATCAGGTAGGTGTCAGCAGGTTTTTGCATGTATGCATTTCACCTAATTTGTAGTTATTTGCATGGTTGTCTGCATCTCCTGATACCTTTAAACAAGCAAATTATGTATTGTGCATACCAAATACCACCCGAATAAGTAATGGTGTGAGGGCATCAGTATTTGGACCATTGCTCTGGGGTATACAGCCTTCACAGGACCATGAATCTCTCACACAGCAGCATCTCAGTCTATAAACTCACTGAGCACAGGCAGCAGTGTCTAGAGGGAATCATCACTCTCTGGATTCAATCTTCTGGTGTTGAATGTATCATTTCACACTGAGATTCAGCTTCAGCAGCACCTCTGATCTGCTTCCTCCACAATCTGGAATGAGGATTACTGTGATATCACAAGAGGGAGAAAGAAAAAGAAGACGAAGAAGAAGAAAAAAAACATGAGTGGAGTAGCATGCTTTACAATTCTATGCATGTGTTCAAGATTAACATTGATTAACATTTTTTTTTTTTTTTTTTGATAATTCAAGTCACTCTACCAACCCTTAATAGTAATTAATTTGGGAATCATTTGGATTACACATGTTGTGCTGTATGGTTTTGATTCACTAAAAAGATCCAACCATAAGAGTCCTTTGGTCAAGGATTAGTTACAATTATGTAGGTTTGACTCAATAAACAGAACAGACTCATAAGGGTCATCAATTCTGGAATCAGCTGGACCAGCTGGTTGTGCTATGGTTTTGATACACTAATCCTATGATGCATTAATTATTAACTAACAAAGTAAAAAAGGCATGTTCTTACTTTTAAACAAATTAAAAATCAAGCCCCAGAAAAAAAAAAATATGTCAACATATATTATATATTTTGAGGGAGTTACATATATGTCCTCTGTAGTAGACAGTATGCGTCAAAGGTAACCAAAGGGAATCAACAGAAATAAATGTGTGGTCTTAATTTCTTTTGTTATATTCACTATGTGAAAACGGCTTAAATACATGCAAGAACATTCAGTAACAACAAGCTATGTCATGAGACCACATGTGAAGACCAATGTGAAGTGCATCAAACAAAACGTATGAGTGTGTCTATGGGCCATGTGTGTGTGGGGCCGTGGGGGGCAGTGTGGGATATTCATACACATGTGAGCACCAGTACAAACACACAAAAGCACACACACCCTCCCACCACACACTCAAACACAATCATGCACACATATATCTGCACTCAGACAGTAAACATTGTACATATGTCTACAGTTTTAGAAATTGTAGGTGCATGACGTCTACTGTAGTGGACAGAAAACTGAACTGAAAAATATGTTTTGCACTTGTCTGGTTTCCTGAGAATAAATATTTAACACTTATTCCCCAGGTACATTGTGCATACCCTTTTCCCGCCGCCATCTTGATTATATTATGCAATACCTCAAAACAAAAAATAGATGAAAATACAACTAAATGGAACTTTTGACAGCACTTTGGGGGTTGACCAGTTGGTGGTTGGGACATGATGCCTCAAAAAGGCTTCCAAATAGCAGTCCACTGTAGTGACCACGATGCATCAGAGTGCTAAAAAGAACCAATTCATTAGATACTTTTCTTCAGGAATTGGTTGAATCAACTAGTTGGCTGTATGGTTTTGATTTACTAAAAAAGAACTAACACATAAGAGTCATTCATTCCGGAATCAATCGGACAACACTTTATATTTTAATTCACTAAAAAGAACAGCGTCGTAACAGTTTTTTGTTCAGGTATTAGATGAGCTAGACTGGTTGTCTGTTTTGATTTAATAAAAAGAGGCAACACATACTGAGTCAACTGGTTGGGCTAGATTGGCAGTGCTGTATTATTTTAGTTCATTAAAAAGACACAACATCTAAAAGTCATCTATTGCAGAATCAGACCACATTTTGATATTGAGCCCCAGTGGCCATTATACCCACTCAGAATGCTATAAAAAAAAGCATGTCTTAAAATATAGATCCTGCTCTTTGTTAGCAAGTGTAAAATGAATAATCATGTGAAATGGCCTCTGGCAACTTCTGGTTGTCTAAATGTACATATGAATGTTGAAAGAAGTTTATGAAAGCTTTATGAGGCATTAAAAAGCAGCTCTACAGTCTGTTTCTGCCTTTTTCCAGCATCTTTCACACAGCAGTAAGAGTGCTGCTCTCTTCATTGTGTTGTGAGATGGCCTCCTCCTCAGGTTCCTGAACTTGACATCAATTAGCTGTTCTAGGCGTCTCCAGACGAGTGAGATGTGCAGAACCTCAGCGCTAGAGCTCCACATATAATAGGGTGCTCATTTAGCCTACCATATAAGATTAATGTGAGACTGTATATTATCTGTGTCAATGGTTAAGGAGCTGGTAATAATCGTAAAGCTTTAAATTGAGGTCTTGCACAAGCCAAAACATCCTTTGTCCTACAAGCACATACAGAGAAATGTAAGAACTGTGAAATCTCACTAAGCTCTTACAAGTTCCTTGGTTGATTTCAAATATGTTTCTGTACATCACGCCTGATCTGAAAATTTGTGTTTCTTAGTTAATGCTGTTTAATGCCTGTGCTCCACCTTCTGAAAAATAATGGTTCTTTACATGTAATAAACACTGTATTTATACATTGTTGTGTTGAAGATTGGGGTTACCATTTCAGTCGAATCACTTCGACGTTACATATGGGAACTCGCCAAGAAACACCAAATGCCTTTGAGCTTTATACAAAAGGCCAATGAATATTGGCGTGCACTTAATTGCGCTCAGGTGCACCTCGTCACTGCGTGAGTATAAGAGGGCACGAGCACAGTGCACATGCAGACTTTCGCTTCAGAGCCGAAGCCGTTCTGAACTACTTCAGGAGACCCCCTCTGCGAGTTTGGAGACCGATATGAGGAAGAGTCCTGCTCTCTCGTCTGACAGTGTTTTATCTGGGCGGCTGTCAGCAGATCCTGCGGGCTGGTAGTCTTTTTAAAGGCTGGATGTGCCAGTCATCTTGCAAATCCAGCGAGCCTTTTTGAGTGCATGGAGTTACCGCGTTAGGTCTTCCCTGGGCAACCGGGAGAAAGAGCAAATTTTCCCACGGTTGGTGATGCGTTCTCCGGAATGCCGAACCGATCATGCGTTTCTGGGTGCGGAAGTTTCCTCGCCTCTTCGGATGGACGTGATCGTTGCCTCGCGTGTCTGGGCCGAGCACACGCTGGGGCAGCTTTTGTGGATGGTCAATGCGTTCATTGCGAGCGTGTGACCATGGCTACGTGGAGGTCCCGCCTCTCGCTCGTGAGACGGCTCCCCTCGCGTCCTTCCCGTAAAACGGCGAGGCGCCTGCGGCACCTCCGGCGCATGGACTTCTGCCGCACCGCGTAGTCCCGTGGTCCTTCTGGAGGAGACCGCTCCCCCTGTAACAGGGCTGAGTGTGTCCTTCAGAGCGCCCCGAGGAGATGAGATGTCTTCAGCGAGGAGCTTACCAGGTCATGGCGAGCCCCTTACTCGTCGTGCCTGCGCCCAGGCTCTTCGGCCCTCGCCACTCTCGATGGTGGTGCAGCCAGGGGGTTTGCGGCGATCCCTCAGGTCAAGAGCGCTGTGCCGGTGAACCTATGCCCGCGCGGTGCTGCCGGCTGCTGTGATCAGCAGCATCTCCCGTCTGTCTACTACGCCGCCGGACAGGCTGCTACCTCCGAGCACGCTTTCTCAATGCCCCCATCTTCCAGGCTGGCCTATTCGGCAACAATGTCGAAGACTTAGCCCAGGAGTTCTCCACAGTTCAGCAGCAGACCGAGGCGATGTCTCACGTCCTGCCTCTGCCGGTCAGTCCGCCCTCGAGTGCTCCTCCGTCTGCTCGTCGCCGAAGGCGTCCCCCTGTGGCATCCAGGAATTCGCGGCCCGTCGTCGAGCTGGCTGCAGGCGAGGGGCGCCGCCTGCTGATCAGGGACCAGCCTTTAACACCCGGAGGGGCAGGAAGTGTTCCTGACACAGGCAGCCCGGAGGTGATGAGGACTGCTTTTCAGGTGATGTCGATGACGAACAGACGAACAGTCCCTGTCCTCGCCCCGCTACATGCTGCCCCACTGCTGGCACGGCTGTCAACGTTCCCTTGATACCCCTGTCGACGCGGCTCGGAGCCTGGATAGCGTCCCTTCACAGTGGTTGATTCGGACGGTACACCTCGGCTATGCGATTCTGTTCACCAGGCGCCCGCCCCGGTATCGCGGCTTTCGCTCTACTTCGGTCCACCCAGAGAGCTAAGCTGCCGTACTGAACGCGGAGATTGCTGTCCTACTGCCGAAGGAAGCAATCGAGCCTGTCCCTCCAGCCGAGATTGAGGTCGGGGTATTACAGCCCTCACTCCATCGTGCCCAGAAAGAGCAGTGGGTTAAGACCCATCCTGAACCACGAGCTTGAACCGGTTCCTTCCTAGTGAAGCAGCCGGTCAAAAGACTCGCTCCGAAGCGCGTGCTAAGCATGCAACCGGACCAGGGTTGGTCCGCAGCCATCGACCTGAGGACGCATGCTTTTATGCCTCAATTTCCCTCGAGCCAGACCCCTTTCAATAAAGCTGGTTTAGTTCGAGGATCAAGCATATCAGTACAACACCCTTGGCCTGTTCCTCTCAAAAACGGTTCTCTCCCTGCTGAAGAGGCTGAGGGACATCCGATGCGCTGGGACATAGTGCTTGGGCACTTTAGCCTTCAGGGTCTTCAGGTCGACAGAGTAAGGAGTAAACTCTCCCCGAGAAATAAAAGGGAGGAGAGAATCTCTTTTTCTCGGTATGGAGCTGGACTCGATCGCACCGAGCGCGCAGGCCACGCTGAACTGCCTAGATGTCAGGCACAAGACAGCGGTCCCTCTAAAAAGAGGCTCCTGGGGCATATGACAGCTCGGCCGCATGCAAACATGCTGCTGGACTGATTCATATGAGACCGCTCAGCGTTGGTTACATGATCGGGTCTCAGATGGGCAGCACCATGGCACAGTCCGGACTGGCATTTTCCCGCAGTGTAGCCATCTATTGGCCGTGCCCAGGCAGGTCGAAGTCAAGGACACGGGTGCCTTGTCCACGGGCCGGGGTGCTGTATACAACGGGCAAGCAGCCAGGCGTCCAGCTGCTTTGGCATATTACATAAAAATGC
>JAUMHP010000041.1:17003829-17029749 GCA_032361065.1 Enteromius trimaculatus | reverse complement strand
AATTTTTATTATGTTTTTGTTTTTTTGTCATATCAATGACCTTGTTTGCAACTGCATTATTCATCTGTTTAACATTACTTCAAATGAAATGATCATGTTTTATTCAGTTTTGTGATTTCTGCTGCCAGCTCATTTCCAAAAATAGGCACTAATAATGGCTTCATTTTAAACCCTTAAAATAAATACAATTTCTGCAATAGTTACTTGTCATTTAACGTGCTATGGGCCACAATAGGGGTTTTCTCGGACATTCTGTTATTATACACAAAAAGTGCAACAATTACAAAATGAAGTTATTTTAGTCGTGCACGGTAATCCTATTCTTTCGCATCCCTGTGAGGAACACACCCAAATCATACCTATCTGGAGCAGCAAGAGAAGACTTGAACATAAACAGCAAAGCCTGCGCATTGACATTTGTGCAATACATAAATGATTGTAATTACATGGTTCTGTCTGTTATGCTTCTCTTGCACTGTACAGAGAAAATTGTTATATTTTGGTCAGCTGCGTTTTATATCCTTTTATATTCGCTTTTAAAATTGGTAGTTTTAGGTTTGGTGGTTGGTTAAGGATCTTAAAAAATCTCAATCGCTTATTAGTAAAATGATAGAAGTGCATATTTTCTATAAAATGGTTAGATTTAGCTTTGGGCTATAGGTTAAGGGTTCTAAAAATCGAAATTGCTTATTGACAAAACAATAAAAATGCACTGAAATCAACTATTTTACATATTTGAATAAAAATGCGTAGCCATTTGATCGTTTTAATGTAAAAAATATGTCTAAATTGTAAGTTTTAGCCAAAGTAGGTTTACAGATTGTTCAGTTGAAAAACAACTTTCAGTAGATAAAAAGTCAAGAACAGTCGTAAAAGTTGCGCAAATGATTTAGGACCTTTATGTAGTGCTTGCCCTCGTAAAGACTATAAATCTGTCCATCGCAGACTTGTTTTCATTAGCATTACACTCATTATGGCGTTTAACCTGAAACGTGTTTGTCAGCATGTGCATCTGTGAAAGACATCATCTCTTGGAAAGATTTAAACATCTTGCATAGGGAAATCATACATTTTATAACATAACTGTTCAACAAAACCATCACCTGTCTGTTGTTTCAACATCCAACAAGGATATATTGAAGGTTTAAGCAACATATCTTTGCTTGTATGAGATATCAGTGATGGCTAATTATTAACATAATTATTTAATTGAAAGTTTAAAACCTCTCTTGTTTATTTAGTTATATTGATTAGCAAGTAATGATTGTAATATGTAAAGATAGAGGCTGCGACGGCTGGTGTCTGCTGTCTTGAGGATTATGTTCAGTAATATATCTCGCTGAAATGACTTCTTCAGTCTGTTTGCAGAGTGTGAAATCTCTCTGCAAATACGTCTCAAATAAAACAAGCACTTTAGCGCTGCCTGATTAATCTCTGATTCAAAACCACAGTTCTTCAGAAGAAATGACCACACAAATACAGTACATGTTGCTAAAACACTCATAACTAGAATGAAAATGCAAAACAACGCATTAATAAAATAAAATTCAATCAAAAATGGACCAGAGAAAACAGCGGGAGCAGTTATAACTAAATAACAAGTTATTACTGTTGTGTGAAATGCTAAATAATATTAATTTTTCATAAAAAAAACAACTAAATTACAAAATAACAAAACAGGAATTTTAAAAATGCAACAAAAACAGACCAGAGCAGACAGCAAAGTAGACTTAAATACAACTTAATGACACATATTCCCAATATAGACATGCAAAATAAAATAAAACTGCATGACACATATCACTATGGATTTACAAAAAAAGTGTAAAATTAAATAAAACAGGCCAGCAAATGCTACTTCTAAATAAACTGACAAAATAACAGAAATACATGAGATATGCAATGACATTTATAAAGCAATATAGACAAAACACTGATTTAAAATGAAAATAAAGAGCAAAAACTATACACTATACATCATTGTCACAAAAAATATCATATGCATGTAGAATATTTTCTCTTCAATTATCAACATAAAATACTGTGGAGTCACTATCAAGGTTAAACTTAATAGGCAGATACGTCATAATGCTTGTACACACACAGACAGAAACATAACAAAAAAAGTGTCAGTCTTCTCCCATTACATGCTTTATTTGACAAGAATCAAGGCCTTCTAACCAGGATTGTCCTTCAATACAAAACAAGGTCACTAACACACAAGCACTCAGTCTCTTTGAAGAGATGCAAGTAGCAGACAGGCCTTTCTTGCGAGCGCTTTTGCGTGGGTCTCCGTTTCCTAGGCTACTTATTAGAATAAATCCATTTTCATTCTCTCCTCTGCCAGGCAATTAGCCACCTCTCCCTCTCATCAGTCAAAGAGTCAAGCACTGGCACCTGGAAGGTGTGTCTCGTTTTTATCTCACTTGCTTTCTTTCTCTTCCTGTCCCTCTTTTATTCTCCTTCCTCTTCTTTTCGGCTCGGCTCTCTCCCTCTTCCTCTCTTTCTCTGTGTGTTTTGAAGCAAGGCCCATTTATCTTCCTCAGACAGAGAGAGTGACGTGTAGCCTGGCAGCTTTGGCCTTGGTGAAGAACTCAAGTGCCTAACCTTCTCTCACCCCGTCTAAAGATGAGACTCTCACACACACACAAACTCTAACAGTCATTCTCACATGCACAAATTTGCTGTAGAGTATTTTTAGATATTATTGAGTTGCATGAACAGTAAAAATTGTTAATTTGTGTTGCAGGAGATCTACTGTATATAACTTAAAATAAAATAAACTTTATATAACATTTGGCATGTTCACTGGATTTTGTCATGGGAATGCATGGCCAAACAGGCAAGGACGACAGCGCAGTTAAACTTTCCTTTATATCAGCCAGGAGAACGTGTGAACACATACATGCAAAATAACATTGATCGACCAACTGGACAGAATAAATACACTTAAATACACAAGGGAAGATGCATGACAGATGAGGAACACAGGTGGCAAGGATAAACTAATTAACTTAACAAAAACAGGAACAAGACCATAAAAGGACACACAGGAAATCATCAGCGAAACCAAAGACATAGAACTAGTTACATAAAACACAGACAAGGGTGTGACATTACGCCCCCCTCCGAGATGCGCGTCCTCACGCCGTAACCGAACCAATACACCAAGAAGGAGAGGGAGGGTGGGGGTGGGGTTGGGGTGGGGTGACAGGTGTCCTGTAGGTTGTGTGGGGCAGAGTCACTCGGTGCCTCGAGGATGGTATCGTAGCCTTGCCGGACCATGGCGGATCAGGGGCCTTGGGCGGCCATCGCCAAATCCCCTCCCTACCCACCCCTTCTTGGGAAGGTTAGCAGACCAAAAGGGCGTGTCATGTGGGTGTCCATAGGAGGGACCGGAACTTAAGGAGCGCTCTTGTTGCGCGGGCTCAGGGACTGGAATCGGGATCGTCTCTCCTGGCCGTAATACAGGGACTGAAAACGGGATCGCCTCTCCTGGCCGAGACTCTGGAACTGGGATCGGCTCTCCTGGCCGTAATACAGGGAGTGGAAACGGTTTCGGCTCTCCTGGCCCGGGACTCTGGAACTGGGATCGGCTCTCCTGGCCGTAATACAGGGCCTGGAAACGGGATCGGCCCTCCTGGTCGAGACTCTGGAACTAGGATCGGGATCGGCACTCCTGGCCGCATTCTAGGGGCTGGAATCGAAATTGGCACTCTGGAACTGTGACTGGGATCGGCACCCCTAGCTGAGACCCTGGAACTGTGACTGGGATCGGCACTCCTGCCCATAATCTAGGGGCTGGAATCGGGATCGGCACTCCTGGCCGAGACTCTGGAACTGTGACTGGGATCAGCACCCCTGGCCAAGACTCTGGAACTGTAACTGGGATCGGCACTCCTGGCCATAATCTAGGGGCTGGAATCAGGATTGGCACTCCTGGCCGAGACTCTAGAACTGGACTTGGGCACGCCACTCCTGGCCGTAACTCTGGAACCGGATTCGGGATCGGCACTACCAGCTGAAACTCTGGGACTGGACTCGGAGTGACAGATTTGAACTCAAGTCAAATATAGACCTTATTTATAGCACTTTTTAAGCAGTAGATTGTTTCAAAGAAGCTTTTACAGTATTAAATTAGTACATACTGTGTCGATATTGCAACAGGAGAATAGTACATACTTAAAGAGTTAGTTCACCCAAAAATGAAATTTCTGTCATTACTCACACTCATGTCGGTCATGATATTCTTATTTCAAATAGAAAACAAGATTATTTTGCTTACCCCATTGGCAGATTATTTTGCTTGTTTCAAGTAAAAACTTACTTAATTTTAGTTTTTTTTTTTTTTTTTTTTTTGAAAACAAGAAAGTAATTGTTACTTTCTTCTTGAAATCCTTCTTGATTTGAGAATGTTTAGATATTTTGGCTGGAAATAAGACAAAAAATCTAATCTTAAGAAGCATTTTTTGCAGTGATATTAGCCATTAAATACGCCTTAATTTCATGCTTGTTTCTTCTGGTTTGATAGTGGTGAACAGCCATCACCAAATCTGCTGGTGAAGTAGGTTAACCTGGTTAACTATCCAGGTGTAAACCAAGACCATAGTGTTCAGTCTTTCAGCAGAGATGATATACAATACTAAGGCTGATCTGTCCTTGAGATTTCATTTCAAACCAAAAGCTTAATATAATAGTTTAATTTAATTAATCCGTGCAATAATTGAATCACCTCACAGCATCTGTCCGCCAGCTGACCATTACTTTCTTTCTCTTCTCAAGTTCTTATGAAATGAAAGATTGCCTTGGCAACTGGCCTTTCCATGTTTGAACTTTCATCTGAAAGACAGTGTGGTTAAAATCTATTGAAATTAACATACCTGCTGGAGTTCTAGTTCCCGTTTCCTCCTTTTCCTCTAATAATTTCCCGTCCTCTCCCTATCCTACAACCCCTTTGAGGAAAAAGTGGCAAATGTTATTAAAAAAAGACACCAAACTATTAAAATATTTTTTTTTTGCTTTTTACCTGCAAAGAGGAAAGTGCAGTCTTGTGATTTTTCTTTCTTCCATAAAATATATGTCCCACCCACGTGTAGCTGTGAGTCTTATGAATTTCGCTGCTCTTCTTTGCCACAGCCTACGGCCACATAAAATTGTGTTCAACGATTTGTTAAATATCCATTTTCAGTGGATGCAATAAAACCCGTGGCCTGCTCTGGATAAAAATTTTTAAAAAAGAATCGTCCTTGAGTTTCAGCTGTTAGGGCTCATCGAAGCTGTTTGAGCTCAACAGAGGGAGAACGACAGAGATGCTAATGAAATGTCCCGTGAGGTCATTATATTAAAATCAATAATGCCTCATTTCCATGGTAAAGTTGCTGCCTGTCTGGAAAAAATTAGTTGTGTTGTCTGTGCCGATGGGGGGAAAGATAAAAGCCTCCATTGAGAGGCTTGTGCATTGAAGAGCTCTTTCACAACACAACGGAAAACAATCTTACCACCTTTCAGAAGGATGCCGTATTTGTGGTGCACGCGTAACAAAAGACACACTAGCCACAAATGTCAGCCGGGTTTTTTATAAGAGCCGTACGCCACATGGATCGTGTCTGCTTCAATGCAAAGTTCTGTTGACTTAATCGCATTCAACGTGCCCTTTAGCGCTGCTTCACAAGAACCCCCAAAAGTGTTTCTCTCCGCAGAAGTAAACACAACAGAAGCCCGAGTCTCCCGCTACCGAATCAGAAACCTAGGCAAGCTTTCACTACGGATAAAAGAAGGAATTCTGTAGTCTATCCCGGCAGAACAGCCGAGGGTTTACATGCCACATGACTTCATTACTCCCGCACAGAGAGTCATTTTCTGCCAATATTTACCCAGATCTAATCCCATCTACAGCCTCCAGGACTAATTGGGGATGATTTTTAGGAGAGCAGACTTTCCTTGGGTGGCCAGATATTTAATGCGGCAGTTTCAACTAAATCAACCTGATTAACATTTTGCAGTCTCTTTGATTTATTAAATTCATGTGCCTCTAATCTCGCCTAATTATATGCAAACACATGCGAGCTGAAGAAAAAGAATGAGAGAATGAAGAAGAGAGGAGTGGTGAGAAACCTGCATGACTCGTTTATTTAAAAAAAAAAAAAAAAAAAAATTATGTATTTAATTTAAAGGTTAATTATTTCTATTATTTTTGTTATGACTACTGATAATGTGTGTGCGTATATATATCTAGAATAGAGAATTTTCCATGTATTATTTTTGATATTTTTTTTGAATAGCACACTATCCATCCTCTCAACCATTCTTTCTGTTTCTTGCTCTCTATCTCTCACACTCACTTGTATCGCGGCAAGGCTCCAGCACGCTTTCCTCATGCGATTTACTTTCGATTAAGGGATTAAAAATCAATTATGCAGGAAGTCATGCATGGGTGTGATTACGGCGGCGCAGAACCAAGCAGTTCATCACAAAGCACTTCTCTCATGCATTCCGCATGAGCCCAGGAGTCATCACAGAAATTTACCCAGCATTCCAACTACCTTAGCTGTTCACACCAGACACATGCATGTAAATGCAAGAAATTCAATATTACTTTAACTAATATTTGTGACTAATAAGTCACGTTTTTTAATAAGATATAGCTAATAAATAGCCACAGAAGTGGCTTATACAGTTTAGAGAGCCCTGCAGGGCCTCAGTTCCTATACTTCTAAAACTCTAAAGTAGGCTATAACTGTAATACTTTGCTGGAGATCTGAATGTATGTAACAACATTTTAAAAAAGTGATATTTCACTATATCACAGGATTTGCATTTAATTAATGGCTTTAATTAGGAGAGAATAAAGACACAAAAATGATTTTCAAAAATCAAGGAATTTACTGCTCAATTTTCGAAAGGAAAGGAAAGTTAAGGCTGCTCTGCATTTAACCCACCCAAGTGCACACACACAACAGTGAGAAGTGAACAACGTGCACACCATGAACACACACCCGGAGCAGTGGGCAGCCATTTTTTGAAGAGAGAGATGCATGGCTAAATTTGTCAAAATAGCAGAGGTGCCCGGGGAGCAGTTTGGGGAACGGTGCCTTGTAGTGACGCACGGGTAGGGCATTTTTCCAACCCACGGGTTCCCGCTTTTATGAAATTATTTGGCCTGCCACAACCCGCCCAACCCACCTCGCACCACTGTATCTATTTTTACAACCTGGATCTTTTTCAAAGAACTTAATAAAATATGAAAATTGATATTCCCAAATATTTAATAAAGGCCATAGAGAATTGCACGGAACATACATGGATTTTTTTATTTATTTTATAAAAGTTTTAGTTACAGTAGCTAATCTGGTAGCCATGTGCCAAAAATACCATTGCAGTGGGTTTGATTCACAGGGAACACATGGACTGACAAAAAATGAAGGCAATGCAAGTTACTATGGTGTCTGCCAAATAAATGAATATAAACGTCTGCTATTTTGCTAACTTTAGCCATGCATCTCTCTCCAAAATATTACCATCCAAAGAGATCAGCAAGACATCAAAATTGCAAAATTACTGGCAGACAGAGTGTTTTTTGACTGGCTAAAAGTGTGAGCTGCCCCCTCTTTTTTATTGCTGTTTACAAGGTCTGTTTCTTAGCACAACTATTTCAGTACTATCTTTTAGATAATATACTCCACTAAAAAAATGCTTACAGCATTTAAAACTTTTAGGTTTACACATATTCAAAACTGCTGTGGCACGAAAAAAGTTGCTAAAGAATATCACATAATCCTCCTCTTCCAATGTGCAGGGGATTGTGGGTAACATTTGCAAAAACTTCACAATTCTACCAGAAAGAGTAGACCATCTGGGCACCTTTGGCATAGCATTTTCAACAAAGAATAATTTGGGGCGCACTAATCTCCCCAACTATTTGTACAGAGCGTATATGAATTGTGATGGAGCCAGTGCTGATGGCAGGAGGAACAGTAGGTCATGTGAATGTGTCATAGCCGCTTCCTGCTCTGTCAGTTTGGATCTGTATCGATGGTTTGTTTTATTTTAACAAGCTGTCTTTGGTTTCTGAGCATGCAGTGGTAAACGTCAGACCCTGAGAGCGGTCATAAAGTAAAAAGAGATTTGGCTCTTAACCGGAAATGTTCAAAGGTCATAATCTCGTTTGCCTGGGGACGGCCGCAGTGCGGACAGCTCTGAGATGTATTTTAGAGCTGGGCAAATTCTACCTGTCAGGATTATTGATTTGCCAATACATGTGAAAGGGCTCAGAGAAGCCCCTGCGATAGAAATGGGTTTAACTTTACACTGCGGACAGATGAAGGTTCTTTCCACTGTCACTGGGAATAACGTGCTCTTGCAACGTCTTGTTAGAGAATTTGTATATGAAGATTTTTATATCGTGTCCGCCAGCTGCCCGGACATGAAATGAGAAGCATCTGTCATCAGAGAGAAAAGTGCTGAAATAGCAAAACACACACACACACACACACACACACACACACACATTTGCTTTAATATATTCTTCTTGAAGACCTTCATTAATGTCTAGTATTCCTCATACAAGAAATGCATCACATCAGACAGTGTGTATATATTTAGAATACAGGACAGTCATAATCGAGACAAGGAAACCTTGCATCCAGGAAATTTAGATGTTTCCTGAAACCTGCCAAAGCCCCAAATCTCATTAAATAAAAGGACCATCTGTTTCTCATGGCCAGTTGCATTTTGAGAGCTTTGAATGATGCCGAAAACATAAATCACACTTTAAGCGCGGATTGTACCAGAAGGTGAATATATGCTTTTTGTAATAACTTTTCCCAGAGCAATAAACAGGACACATATCAGCAACACGGAATGAGAGAGAAAGAGAGGTTTAAACAACATTACCTGATGTCAGACGCCCCAAAGCTCATCATTCTGTCAAGACTGTGCTTGTCTTCATATCACTTTATGAACTGAAAATTGAAGATTTCAGCCTGGAGACTACTGGCATGAGGTTTAGCTCACTTTGAACTTCATCTGACCATGAACTGGGCACTTAGAAGGAAAGATTTATCTAACCAGTATGTAAAACAAGCTCTTTGAAGACATGGAAAAGGTTGGAAAGGTGGAAAAAGTGGACTGGCTTTGTGGTTATAACTTCCGCCCATCCACATGCAATAAATACTAAGTGCCTCAAACAAAAGTTATCTTTCAAGGTCTTTGCAAACATTATCAAATCCAATAACTGGTTCGTCCTCCGAAGCATTAATTGTAGCTGCAGAGCACCTAATAAATACATATACAGTACAGAAGCCAATCAAAATTAATGTCAATTTAATTGCCCATGACCATTGTCACGGTATTATTCAAACCAAAATATCATCTCACCAAATGAATTGTAACTGAATAATTTTGTTTATAGAGAAATGTATTTAATTTGTTGTCTATGAGTTAAACATATTTTCAAATATATATTAATATACAGTGGGTATGGAAAGAATTCAGACCCCCTTAAATCTTTCACTCTTTGTTATATTGCAGCAATTTGCTAAAATCATTTAAGTTCTGTTTTTTTTTTTTCTTCATTAATGTACACACAGCACCCCATATTGACAGAAAAACACAAAACTGTTGTATTCAGTATTCAGACCTTGTTGTGAAACTCATATTTCACTCTGCTGTCCATTTCTTCTGATCATCCTTGAGATGATTCTACACCTTCATTTGAGTCCAGCTGTGTTTTATTATACGGATTGGACTTGATTAGGAAAGCCACACACCTGTCTATATAAGACCTTACAGCTCACAATGCATGTCAGAGCAGATGAGGTCAAAGGAACTGTCTGAAGAGCTCAGATACAGAATTGTGGCAAGGCACAAATCTGGCCAAGGTTACAAAAATATTTCTGCTGCACTTAAGGGTCCTAAGACCACCGTGGCCTCCATAATACTGAAATGGAAGACGTTTGGGACGACCAGAACTCTACCTAGATCTGGCCGTCCAGCCAAACTGAGCTATCAGGGGAGAAGAGCCTTGGTGAGAGAGGTAAAGGAGAACCCAAAGATCACTGTGGCTGAGTTCCAGAGATGCAGTCGGGATATACTTTATTTATTTTGTTAGCACACATTAATCCAGAAAAAAAGATAGTTTGCCTTCAAAATCAACCCAAATGTCCACCACAGAGAGAATGTGAATAGAGTGATGTTTCATATAATGAAAGGTGCAATAAGTGAACTCAGACACCGCTCCTGATAAGTCCCAGATGATAAAAAAATCTGGTTTTAATCAGAACTTAAACTGTTTAAAAAACAGCATGGATTTAAAGCAGAAAAAAACTTCAGCTGCCTGTCTGAACTAAGCCATTGTGTCCTTCAGCAACACACTGCATACTTTAGCATACTGAACGTCACTTTGTACTTGATGTCAGACAGTGATGACTACAGTGTTATGTAGGCTGTGCAGTTCAGTGTGTGATTGAAAACCCATTGGGTACAAGAGAAACTGTTTGTATTTACATAAACAGAACAAATCATGTGGCAAGTGTACACTAAACGCCCACATACAGTACACGCGACGAGCCGGCACCGATGCGTCCTAAAGAATCACACACAGAGCTGCATGGGACGGCTGAGTTATTTGTTATAATTCAGCTGTAATTTCAGAATTTTCAAATTTTCGGAAGAGATTTATAAGTCCGGAGGGAGAGAGCATCAATCTTCTGCTGGCTTTAGCCGTGTGCTGTCACAAGATAGATGCTCTCAGCAGCCCCCTGACACCACAGAGCGGTCATATCGGCCTCCGTCAAGCCTGGCTGACCACTGCTTCCTCAACACAACCTCTAGCACTTAAAACCCACATCCTCAGCTCCCATCCACATGCCCACCCTGGAAGCAGGAGGTCTTTTTATGCATGCTATTTTCTTGCAATTGCACACAGAGCTGTGCAGGAGTCGGTATTTAAGGTTGTCACGCTGATAAATGGCTGTTTCAGATTAATTTCTCTTTTAATGTTAAAATTTTTGCTTTTCCAAATGAACCCGATGACTAATTCTCGTTAGGCATGTGCCATTTGCTCTGCAATTATACAGAACCACATGGGAACCACTGGAATTGAATGCTAAAATGTTAGATTTTAGATTAGCAGAGTCACGAGTTAAACTCATAGACGTGACGTCCAAGTGAGAAATCAATGTGATGTGAGATTTTCTGTTTTGTAGAGTGGAAACTTTTTTAATCTTAAATGACACCATTTAGAATTCTATAATATATTACATCCATATTATATATTATATAGATTCAAATTGAAATTCCTGAATCAAAATTTAAACTGTGATTCAAATCTGAATGTAATAAAGTTTTTTTTTTTTTCTACTTGGAAAAGCATGGTGTTTTAAGACTAACTTCAGATTAACAAATGTTGGCTTAACAAACCGTTCTGGAATTTAAAATATGAAGGTTTGAAGGTTTACAGGCCGATAGATATACTAGGAAAAGTGATTGATTATTTGAATTCAGTCACAGGCACTTGAAAAGATGCCTTTTTGGGTCCTATGAAACATTCATGCACCAAGGGTAAGCTTGCCTCCTTGACTTTGTGCATTTGTGTGTGTGTGCCTCTGTGTGTTTCCAAAGCTCACAAAATGGCGCTTCCATCTAATGTTGTGTTCTCACAGAAGCCATTTAACTCCCGCCTGGTCACACAAATGCAAACACACACGGTTCCAGGTTTTCAATGGATTTATGAGCCATTGAGCAATAGAGTAAAAGGGATTTCTGGGTGACAAAACACAAATTGGATGTTATTGCTCTGTCCTTCCAGTACTGGTTTTCAGTCAGCTTTTCCATATGCCACATCTACTGTTTCGTGGATAAGAGCTCTTCAAATGCTTCACATCAATACATAAGATGTTTCAGCCCAACACACACACACACACACATACACATTGCATGCAGCAGGTAAATAGACTGAGTGACAGAGGATGAATCTCATCAACATGTCATGCTATTAGAGATGGCTCAAGCATTTATTTATGCTAATGACTACTGTAGTAGACAGTCAGTAAATCATTGTGGTGGGGCAGTGGTCAAAGCTCTCTGTAGGAAAATATATTTAAATATATATATTTAAATAGCATTAATTTGGAAAAAAAAAAAAATCAGTTTTACTACTTTGCTGTATTTTTGAGTTTTGTATGTACATGGTTCCTATAAATAGCATTAACTCTGAATTATGTATAGATCATAGTTTAGCATAAAGTTTCAAAAAAGCTTCTTAAGGACTCTTTCTTATATTCGACTATTGCTCCACTATTTTGTCTTCTCTCTCTGTTTTTTCCACATCTCTGTCCATCACCGCAAGCTTTGTTTAAAAAAAGCAGAATTTCCATACTCGTGGGTTTAATTTTAATTCAGTGTCCTGATGATGGGTGTGCAGCAGTTATGGCCTCAGGTATAAATGTATCTCGGTCCATCTGTAATAGACTTTAATTATCCATTCACTCCTCCTGTGACGTTTAATAGAAGCCAGGCAACATGCTGGCAGCAGTCGTCGCTGGCTTAGACGAATGACGAGAGTGACAGGCCTGACAGAGATCGGTGAAGGTTTTACTGCGGCCCACACTCACAGACCCCTGTTTACAGTACACCGCCAAAAGAAGCTCCGCTCACACACACACACACACACTATGAATAGTAACCACTAGCTGACCTTGCGGTTCTTTTAGTCTGAGATAATTTATACAAATGTAAGCATTCTCTCTTCTTCCATGCGTTTGGACTGGCTCAGGCATTTCTTAAAGGTGGAGAGGTCTTGCTTCAAGATATCCACCGTGAGAGTTGGAGAAATCAGACTGCTTTTGTCCTTGGGGAGTCAAGCGTGCTTTCAAAGGGCAGGGTGTGTATGTGTGTTAGAGAAAGAGAGTTTAACATGGCAGTGAGGGCATTATCTAAACTGAAATTAAAGATTTGCCTTGGTTCACTGCCTTTGTGAATTTCACAGGGGAGGTGGAGAGCGATTTTAATGAAAATGTACGTTTGCCTGCACCAAGGCTTCACACTGCACCAGTAATGAAGCTCCAGCGATGAGCCCAAAAGGGGTAAAAACAAGAATATGTTTTTCTGCGAGAGTAAACAATTTTGCTAAACACTGACATCGGCGAGCAGAACACTGTTTGGCTTCACCAATAAAAGCTAATGGCATGACACTTAAGTCCTTCCTAGAGTAATTGATTCACGTACATGATAAATAAAAAAATAAATAAAAAAACGTGTTTGTGAGAAGATGAACATTTCAGGACAATTTACTTTCAGTGCTGTTTCAGAGTGTCTTTCAAAAGAATAAATGGATGAAACGGAGTACGGCAGAAGGAGAGAGAGCGACCAGAGTGGTGTCCCATGAAAGCTAAATGCTAATAGCGTTTCTTTTCACAGAGTATTACTAAAAACCCTCATTCTCGGCTGCTGAAATATTCATGTTGCATGGTTCTCACGGGTCGGTAAGTAGCGTATTTTCACAGGCGCTCGCCGGAATGTGGGTTAGAGTCGTTGTAGTGCTGACATGAGCGGAGGTAATGACGTGGCCGGGGGGGGTCGATGGGTGAATGTTTGTCGTAAACTGATACTCAAGAGCTCTTACTATCCTTCCATCTGTTTCTCTTTGTGCACTGCTGGTGGTTGCTGCACATCTGCTTAGTGCAATATTTACACATTTAAAAAAAAAAGATTGAAAAATGAATGAATAAATAAATAAATGAATCAGAAGCTGAAGATAAAGATAAAACAGAAAAAAAAAAAAAAATATATATATATATATATATATATATATTCTTTGAGAGATAATAAGAGTTGATGTTGAGCTGAAAAATTAGCTTGACAGCAATTTCTACCCCACCAACCTTGCATAGCTTTTGGTCACAACAGGAGAAGCCCATATTGTGCATTCTATTTAAACCCGGAAGTCAAATTTTTAACTTTGAAACTCAATTAAGTAGCCTAACTCGGATATATTATGTTGTACTAACACAAGGTGATGCACAAAATTAATGGTAGGTATTTCATTTTAAGTCAAAATTCCAACAATAAAGTAAACCAAATAAAACATTGTAAATTAATATTTGAACACTGTACACTGTAAACTCAACTAAACACAAGTTTGTTTCCCGGTGGACAAAAAGCCTGTGCACCCTGACTCCAGTAAATTGCTAAACTCAAATGAAAGAGAAATCAACAAGAGTTCTCCTTTTCACCTCTCGTCCTCTCATTTTTGTTTTACAACCGCAACAGGAAGGGAGAAAATGCATGAGAATCTCTCTGCTGTTTTCATTTTTTCATTCCCAACAGCTGTTGGAAGCCCTCATTGATTAAAGAAAATAGGAAAACACACTCTTAACGCTTCAGTACTTCCACTTTATGCGCACACACACTCGCAGGCACGCCGAGGCTCTCAGGATGAGGCCTAAATAATTAGTATGTAGAGAAGGCCATCGAGGGTGAAAAATCCTGCTATTCATTAATTTAGTTTTGTGTTAATGCAGGGCAAAACCCGCACACCTCCCAGCCTTCCCCACTGTTCATGTGTGTGTGTGTCTGTGCGTATGCACCACTGCGGCTCCCAACCATCACCGAAGCTGTAGGAGAGACAATTAAACTGTGAGACAGCTAGAGAGACAGGAAACTAAGAGACATACAGAAACGAGAACCCATCAGGAGAATACAATCACTACGCCACAGGCCTGTCTGTGTGAAACCACAGCTTAATCTACACTCTTCCTCTCATATATGTACACAGAATAATTATTTTCATTTGGATAAATGTAGTTTATCTCTTATGTACACTAGAGGGGAAACTATGAAAAAGAACTTTGCTATAGATTCTTGAAGTGTTTTGTGACATGTTAAGCAACCAATCACAGTTGGGGAAACTTAAATGTGCCCATTTAATTCATATAGAAGGAGTTTTGCAAACTGGTAGCATCCTGTTTTTCCATGGAAATGTTAATTTGCAGCAAACTGGCATCTTGGAAATACCTTTATTACGCAGCAGAATGATGGAAATCAGTGCACTCTCACTTCTGGAAAGCAAACCAATCAGATTCGAACTCGATTACCACCAGCTCTTACCATTATTGTTGTGCAATATCCATCAAAAGCTCTGTCGTGCAATCTGAGAGCAAAGACCACCATAATTCACCACAGGGTGTATTTGCCCCTTGACCCCTTTACCTTTATTAGAAAGTGACAGTAAAGCAGGTGCATTTGACTGATAACATATCAGTTAATATTCCCTTAAATTTGAAATTATTTATCTACAGCAGTTTTTTCCACATTTAATGCGTGATTTTAGATTTACTTTACCAGAAAAAAAATATTTTGCAAAACACCTCATGTTGTGACCATATGTCTTTTCCTGTTCTTGCAAGCATCATAAAAGAAGCTCTTTGCAAACATGAATTATGAGACTATTTAGAGGACAGGTTTACAAACACGACTCCTGATAGATATACTCTACCATCTCATTTTATAGACTCATAACCTGTAAATGGACTGTTCATTTAGTTAATGAACAGATACACGTAACAAAGGGCGTATTATTGGCTGTGCATAGAAATCCCTCATTAATGCAGACTCATGCACAGTTACCGTGGTAATGGACGGTGTGCTGTTGAGATTGTCACACGTGTTAGAACGAATAATTGCTTCTCTTTACGCCAAATCACTCCAGCATGGGGGATGAAATGGCGCTTTATTAGGGGCCCAAATTTCAATCCATACTAATGTAATTGTGCAGCATATCATTAATGCGATTTTCATCCAACTCGCTCATCCGGTGAAGATATAATGTTTGATGCTACAATACACAAATATAACACACACTAGGGCTTACATGACAGCTCATTTTGACAAGTTTACTAGCAATACAGAAGTGTAGTAGACTAGTTGGTGGGTCAGTGTTTACCTGTAGTAAATGACTCAACAGACGGCGTGCAGCATCAGCAATCCTTGCTGTTTCTGGTGACTCCAACGCAGTGTTGATGGACAATGTGTGAGCTGAGAGCTGGTGAGAAAACAAAGTGTGCATCTCTCCATAAACTGTGCAAAAACCGTCATGTTCCACTCGGTTATAGTTTCTGTCAGCCTGTGGGCGAGACTTAATTAGTTTCAAAGCAGATAGCAAGAATTTACACTCAGATGTGTGCAGCATGATTCACTCTCAACGTGCATTGTGAACACAAAGTGCTCCAGGTTATTTATTTTCACTTTTGTGTAAAAGCTCTTGCATAATTAGTGCTCTGCAGTAAACATGTATTTGTAAGGCATGTTACTGTAGTGTTTTTCCATTGGCTTTGGGATTATTGAAGAAAATATGCTCTGCAACCAACACAAGTTTCTAAAGTTTTATGCATTACGAATCTTCCCAAATAAACACAACTTTTAGGAATTTTAATTGTTCAATTATTGTACTTCATAGTACATCACGGTTTTATGACCTAAACATTATTAAGCCTCTGACAACTATTTCAATAAAATAAACTTTAAGGGAGATTTTATTTTTTAGATATAGTTTCTAGATATATTTCTACAACCCCTTAATTATGTACCTTAATGAATGTTTCACAGCAGTTTCAAAGTGAAATGTCCAGAGAGTGGCATTAAAACACGTTTAATATGTGACGTGGCACATTTGGTACAGGTACGATTGCAGTGTTTTTATAATGCTGCTCGAGGTACGTTTTGAGGCCAATGAGAATTCAAACATCCAGTGAGTGTCGCTAAAGATAAATGCTCAATCATGTTGGAACATAACTTATTTGAATACAAACTGGACTGAATGAATTCCAGTAGTTCTTAGGAAAACTACTCATTCAATGAATCAAGATGCGTCTCTGTCAGTTTGTTTCATAATAAGTTGAAAAATGTCAAATTTATGGAATAAAACATCAACATATCCTTATTTCAGGCTTTTAAAGAAAAACACTTTTATAACACCCAGTGGAACTTAATGTGCTAAAATGCTAACAAAAAGAAAATACATATTGGCTGATTATTGGTTGGATCTTTTCAATGAATTGGTTGAACTAGATTGTTAAACTTTTCTGAATTCAAGTTTGTATGAAAGAACTAATTGAATCAAGACCCATCTCTGTTAGGTATGTCTGATTTCATAAGTCAAGAAATATAATACAATTTACCAAACATTTCACTGAAGTGAAGAAATGAAAGATAATAGTCAAATAGCAGAAATATCACAAATAACATGCAATGTAAATATGTTTATTATAAATTGATTGTATGATTACCAATGCATAGACAAGAGTTCATACCGTTAGCTAGGCTTTTGTGAGCTGAATCATGGCCGCAATCAACTGAACAGACTGAAATTACATGAAACCATAATTAAACTTCACAGTGAAACAACAAAAACACCAGCACATGAATTTATTGAAATATTGGAAGAATTATAATATTCCACATTAGGATGTCAGAAACCTGTGATGACAAAAAAGCTGCCGAACTGCTTTTTCGAATCACTGAAACAAACCATGTTAAATGTCATGCTTTGCTTACTTATCTTTGTTTACACTCTACCGGATAAAAGACAACACCCATACAATGATAATTGAATCGAGCAGATCCCATGTTTCATGCTAATACAAACATCCCTGATATACTGCAGAGAGTGTTATCACAGCAACCAGAATCACAGAGAGATGCGCGAGAAGGTTAAAAGGTAATACACACAGATGCAACTCAGTTTATTCATCTGCAACCCTTCCTTTGAGAGAGATAAGACTCTCAACCTCAGCAGAGCATCTGAAATGTGTGTGTGTGTGTGTGTATAAGAGATAGGGGTGATAACACTCACAGAGGAATATTACCAAGCAAATTGAGGTTATGTGGGAATAAGCCTGGTGCACAGTGATATGACTGTCTGTTTGTGTGTTATAAAGATTTCAGTGCATCACTAGAATTTATTATCTTTTTACATGCATGTGTATTTCTGACATATGTGCAGCGACACCCTTAAAACGCTTTATCATTACACACACACACACACACACATGTATCTTTACAGATGAATCGGTCATGAAAATGGCTCAAATAATAAACACAGTCACAGGACATTTGCACCAACAGGACCTCTGATAACTATGACACGCTGTGAGTCATAGCTTCGTATCAGGACTGATAAAATCACATATAAAGACTTCCGCATCAACACTGAACACATATCAGGTCACACAGTTCTCTCTTTATCTCTTCAAATGCATTTAGACCGCAAAATCTAATTCACAAGATCAGATTTTTTTTATATGACCTTTTATTTTTTTTAAATGTGAACCCAAATACAGTGGCCTCAAGTAATATTGGCACTTATTATGAGCAAAACCAGCTGATAAAAATATATATATATATATGAATCGAAAGTTCATAAGAACAGCATTTATTTAAAATAAAAATTGTCTATAATATTATAAATATCTTTACTAGCATTTTGGATCAATTTAATGCAAAACATAAATAAATAAATACATAAAAACTAGTAAATAACAAGCAAATAACTGAAAAGATTCAACCAATAATGAGCCAATATGTATTTTTTAGTTAGCATTTTAGCACAAAAAACAGTTGAGCTGAAAAAGAGAGTATACAAGTTTAGATATTACATTTTTTTATTATTATTTATACACAGGCAGCGATGCAAGAATATAAAAATATCGGTGTCCCATTATAGTGACTAAAACTGTCATACTTTAGCCTTGCAATCCTCAATAATTCTCTTTTATATTTCATGGAAGAAGAAAAACAATCAATTTAAAGGACAATTAATTAAGTGTTTACTGTAGATATAGGCCATGTCAGATGCAAGATACATACATATATATCCACATCTGAAAGAGTTGAAAATTTGATTTCATTAGCACATACTGTGCACTAACAACAAGATCAGATCTGTGCCGTGCAGTGAAAAAAACAAAAACAAATCTGAACTGGTTGAGAGCCAATGCAGCCATACGAGACAATTTTATTACCTTTTTGTGATGGCAGACGCCTTTGTTAATGTTTGATAAAACACTCCTTTTTACTTCCTGTCATCTTCCTTTATGCCGCGGCAGAGGAGATAATAAAACCGACTCTGAACATCAAAGCAAAGCGCACAATTACTAAAGACAGCCTATCACTCTCCGCGCAAATCACCATGTTTACCCAGACTTGTGTTGGCGGAGTATAATTTTAATCAGGTTTGAGATCTCTCTCGCTCTCTCTCTCCCTCACTCTCTGTCTGTCTGTCTGCTTCTCCAGACGAGGCCTAGTTTGTTTCTGTGTTTGGGAGAGGTGTGACTGAATTAGCCTGTGCGCTGGGTGACATTTAAGAGATGAAGAGCGCGCCGCAGCTCGTTTGGAGCGAGAACGGCTGTTTTCCACGAGACACCTGAAAATGAGTCAGCGGGGTTCAGGGTTCAGAACTCGCTTTGATCTGTTCATTAGAATGTGTGTGGGTGCGCTAAACAATCACTCTGTCCAGATTGCAGGTGTGCGCTCGAGTCTCAGGTGTTGTATGAAAATGAGAATCGCCTCCACAGGTGTTAAGAGATCAGAGTTAATCTACAGCCTTCTGCATCCATCAGGCCTGCAAAGCATACACACCAAAACAACATCTACTATCCATCACTAACACAAAGAGTCCATGTTTTTTTTTTCCTTTCTTTTGTACATCTACCAAGTCTGAAAGAGCCCATGTTTGAATCAAGTTCAGAGCAAGCAACAAGTTGCTCCATCACAATTTAAACATCCTGTGTAATAATGTCAAATTGAAGTTCAGTGCCAAAAATAACTGTATGTTACACTACAGAACACTGCAGAAAACCCAATTGGATTTTATTGCAGAAAATAAGCTCTTACATGAATGATCCTTACACATTCTTTTCAGCATGATACAAACTAACACAGGTTTTATGAATTTTAAAGCCTAAAGGCCAGATTTACTGAACAGAGCAAATAAACGTTAGAACGGAATTCCTTAAAAGCGCTGAGGTGATTTTTTTTTTAACAACGCGCACATTAAAGAACATGGATGCCGCCAGATCATTTCCATAATGACATGTTTTTTGGGGGTGTTAAATAAGGACGTGAACACCAGTAATTCGACGAGCACAAATGATAGCAATTTGCTTGATTCATTTTAATACTATACTCCCATAAATTGTACATCTGAAAGGGAACCTCCTACCCAGTTTCATGGCAATTCGTACATATTTGACGATGTGGCTAATTTGCACAAATTTGTACAACCTCACTTGTACGAATTCATATGATTCTTGCTAAATTGTATGTATTTTACGATTTGCCAGTTCATATGAACTGGTCATAACAAATGATCTACACTTAACACCGCCTCTAAGCCTACTGGGGTTTAGAAAAATCGTACAAAATTGAGGTTGTGCGAATTTGTGCGATTTAGCACAAATTTACCACCTTGTATAAATAGGTACGAATTGGTCATGAGACTGTGTTGGAAACTCCTATAAATGCATATCTAATAAGGTCAGCTGCAAAAATCATTCTGATAGTATTATTTTAAAGGGGTCAGACAAAGGCAATTTTCCACAAGCTAATATGATTCTTTAGGATCTTAATGGAAAGTTTGTAATATAGATTGCTTTAAAATGTATCAATCGCTCATTTAACCCTGGCAAAAACAGCTTTAGAGATCACTCTGTTCTGTGTACTTCCCCTTTAAATCTTCACGAGCTCCTCTGACCCTGCCCCTCTTTTCCAAGGCGCTCTCGGAGGATTTGCCCCAAGCTGTTAGTAAATCTGGCCCTAAATTTATTACAGTTATGGCAGCAGTAAAAAGCTAAATGTATGGAATAAATGCACACTATGATACACTATGACTTCAAAATTAAAAGGTTTCTCTTTCGGTCTCTAAAAAATTAACAAAAAAATTAAACATTTTCAAGACATAAAAATATGAAATAAATAAAAATATAAAATAGCACAAGTCCATATTTCTAGTTTAATAGTCATTTTTCCAAAAATCTATTAAAAGAAATTTACTTGGGGACGATGGAGTCAGAAGTGGAAAACTGCAACTTGTTTCCATATTTTAGTCTATAAAAATATGTCATCCCTGCAGCACTGTACATATTGCCCCATTATTAGGCTGGATCTTTTCAATGAATCAGTTAAAGTAGGCCAGGTTTTGGCCTACTTTTTCTTCAGCCATTTAACCAAAAATTCATTCATAAAACCCACATACGATGGAAACAAAAGGGCTAACTTTACAGGATTTGGCCTACAAAAATACATAATTCCTGCAATTTTGGAGGAAGCCTCCCTGCATGCTTTTTCAATCAATATTACGAAAAATACTACAGAAAAATATGGTTCAGTTTAACATTTTTCAGTTGTGAAACTGTCACGAGATTTTACAAATAAAAGCACATAATCAATTAAATGCTAACATTTGTGCAAATGGTCCAATATATCATGTCAGCATGTCATTTTATGATATAGATCAAATAAGAAAACACATCTTTTTTATTTGATACATTTGTGCAATCTAGTATGCAATTCGTATAATGTAATGCAATTTTGAGTTGCATTTTCAAGATATTAGTGTAAACTGTCATCTTTTACAGGTCATTTAGCTTTTTTAACTATTGTCATAAAATAATCACACGGAGCTGGATAATTGAAATCCGTTAACTGTCAACATGTTTACAGCTACAGTAGTGCAGACATTTAAAAATATCACAATTGCACCCTTGAGTACTGAGGTTTGTATAAGGCAAGAAAGCGTATCAAATCTGTATGATACGATAGCATGCTTGTAATGTTTCTGGACTGTGTCACAATGCACTTTCCCATCAGCAGGCAAGTATGTAGTTTTAGGGCAAAGTATAAGAATACAAAATGAGACCTCACCCGACCAATTAGAATTTGCATAAGTGGTTGGAGAGAAAGCACTGGCCCCAAATGCGTCCATTGTTTATGGTTATTATGGAGATGAATGTTAAAAGTAGTGCTCAGTAGTAAACAATGAGCTGACTCTCTGGTGATATTGATCTGTGAGTGTACAGACCTGCATCCTAGCCACAGAAGACAGTGAGTGGGCTGGCAGGGGGTGGAACACTTTATTGGGTAGAGAGTAATGAACTGGCAACATATCAGCGGTTACGGTATATCCAGAGCAAATTTTCTTACTGGAAACATCCTGGAAGTCCTGACCTGTATAACTTAATGAAAACTAAGTATTTACTTTTAATGAATAATGTTATCAAGTCATAAATAAAGAATGGCCTGTCCATTTCGTTGATTATATACATCACTATCCAAAAGTTCTGCGTCAGTAAGTAAAAAACAAAACAAAAAACATTTATTCTGCATTGATTAAAAGTGATTAAAAGATAAAATTTTTGCTAAATTATATGTATTTTATGAGTTGCCAATTTGTATGAATTTGTACGAATTACCTACAATTAACTACACTTGGGGTTTTAGACAAATTAATAATAAATTTGAATAATATTAATCAATATCACTATTTTTATCTTATCTTTAAATGCAGCCTCGTGGACCAAAAGATACTTTATTCAAAAAACATAAGAATGTTGTTACCCACTCCAAACCTTTGAATAGCACACTTGATTAAAAAAAAAAAGAGAAAGCTTTTTAAAATATATAAACAATATATTTTTTGATCAGTTTATGTGATTTAAATAATAATAATAATAATAATAAAATAAAGGCCTCACAGTCTAAATTTTTGATGCTTTGACAATAATTTTTGGTCAACCAAACATGCTAATTACTATGCTAATACTTAGTGAGAGAAAAAAATCCAGAAGGGAAAAGAGAAAGTCTGTGGCACGTATCTTCTCTCCTGTCCTCTTCAACCCACCTGTGTGTGCGTGTCTATATGTGTGTGCGGACTCAGGAGTTGTTTTGCATTTCAGAGCCTTTTTCCGAATCTCTCTTTATGTCAGAGCACAAGGACATGAGGTAGCGTGGGTCCTTGCAGCTAATTGGTCTGTCCTTCTCTTACAACTTTCTCTAACACTCAGAAAATAAATAACTAATGCGCCCCTTGGTAGTCTCATTAGCTCCCTGCAAATCTCCCTTCGTAACCTCCTTGTCTCCCTCACGCACACACTCCATCTCCTCTCTTTTTCTTATTCTGTAAGTGCACCCATGAATAAATCTGGTGTCCGTTGAGCCAGCGGGCCACAATGGTCTCTCTTTGAAGGCGGCGTAGGACTGGCAGCACATTGTCTTTCCCAAACAATGGCCACTTTAGCGTGTTACCTCTAAGGACTGCGTTAGCCATATGGCTGCCTCCGCTTTGCCAAGGAAAGCACATTGGTGTCGTTGTGAGAGAGGCTGATTTGGAGTGTGCTTTTGCTGAGAACAGCCCCGTATACTTATCTCGCTCTATCCTTCTCTCTTTTGCTCGGAAAGAACAAAAACCTTCCCCCGTGCACATTATGAGAGTTCTTGAAGTGTTTCCAAGCAGCCATTTGGATTTTAAATGGTCTCTTCGAAGACAATACACAATTGAAGAGCTACGGCAGAAATGGCAGGTCCAGCGCTCGGCCAGAGGATGACATTTGACCCCTGAAGATAAGATCTGAAGCATTCTACCCCACTCAGGATGCCACTGTTTTCAGGACAGTTTGAATATGAATGCAACCTAAACTAAACGTTTTTTGTCCCCCCTGCAATTCACAAGTGCATCCTGAACTGTGGATGTTGTACCAAACAGTTCGATACAATATTGAGAATTGTGACTTCCCTACTTGCTATGCAGTTGCTAAGGTATTTTGAGCGGTTGTTAAGGCATCGCTTTGCAGTTGCTTATGGGGTTTTAGTGCATTGCTAATTGTTAGTAACACTTACAGTTTTTGGAAAATAAAACACTGGAGGAGGGAATCTGAGCTATATGTAGGGCGCAGACTTTAGAGCTGACTCATTTGACTTTGCCTTGAAAATTGTCTTACTAATGGAGCCTGCTGACCACAGATTTGGATGTAGACGGTGTCAACAACATAAACAAACGTTACTGCGCATGCGTGCTTTTGTGGCCCTAACTTAACTTCCGGTAGACATACAAATAGAATTAATAACAACAGCTAAGTCTTTCTAGAATAGATCATATTTTTGCTAACATGCAAAATATATATTTGCTGCGTAAATCAGACAGATTAAAAAAATGCAAACTCATTCTCTGCCAGCAGGAGGTGCTTTAAGCAGGAGAAACAAGAGGTTTCCCCGGTAACAGCTTTAGAAAACACAGCTGAGCAACGCTGCCTTATATGCAAGATGAAGTGAAAATTAAATTTCCTAAAAACAGCATTCCTTCAGAAATACAGTGATATAAAACACCCATGCCTCGGTTTGATTTTTAAACGTGCATTACGCACTCATGTTTATTCAACGAAACCTTCTGGAAAGTTGGTCAGTTTTGATAGTGTGGCAGGTCGCTACAAATAACTTAATATATGGGAAACACATCCCACAGCACAATAACCTGAGAACAATTACATTACTCATCATTAGCTTCTTTTATAGCTGGTGGCTCTAACCAGACCATAAAACAAACCGGACTTAGGTCCAGGCTCGTGCGCCCGATGAAACCATCTATATCAGCTCCTTCTAAATGAATCGATAGACCACACAAACCTTTTGACGTCTTGCTAGGACATTGTAAGGCGGTTGCTAAGGTAATCTAAATGGTTTTTAGTGCATTGCTACTTGGATTAACTATCTCTAGGAAAAATCATGATCGTTAAATATGACTAAGGTCCATCTTTCTATATTGTTATCATATTTTTTACTTTTACTTAGATATACGCACTCACAGCTAAATATTACAACAAAAAGTAAGTAAATAAATAGACAAATAAACAAAAGTTATTTTTAAAAATACTTTTAACTCTTTACATGCCATTTAACTTTACAGGTTTTTGCATTTTCATTGGTATACTGTAGAAGGCGCTATTAAACATTTTCTGAAAGAATACTGAATGTCTGGATCAAAACACAGCGAGGAAGAAGCAGAAACCAGTGATCGCAGGTGTAACTGTAAGCAGATGCATATGCAATACAACATGATCATCATATTTTAAACAGCATATATAAATCAAAATGTTACCAAATGGTATAGGACTGTGCAAGCTTTGTGTTGGGCAGTAGCTGGCAATTTAAAGAAGAAAACCTTGGCTGCAAAATTATCGATTAACTTAGACAACAGAAAGGTCATAGATCCAAACCTGTGGTCCACAGACTCCATTAGTAATATAATGTTCATGGCCAAGCCAAATGCATTCTCTCTTAAGACTCTCTACTCTTGTTCTTAAATGCAGCATGTGTCTCTCTGATGATGTCTGCAATCAAGTCGCGTGATTTGTCACAAAGAAGTAGTATACAAGCAACACAGTCATTCAGAGTTTAACGCATGCTTACAGCTGCTGAATATCCTCTGTCTCCAGAGAATTGATTGTGTGACTGTTCAAGATTAATCACAGATGCGGCATGATAAAATATCACGTTAATCATGGCATGCAGATCAGCCACTAATGCACTAATGCGTGAAAATGTGAGATGCTCACGTGATGAGCATTTCATGAAGAACCCCACCCCCCACCCCCCGCTGTCTTGCCATTACACCAAAACACAAACACCACTGAATCTATATTTAGTATTTTCTTTAGACATGCCGACCTCTAAATGCAGATACATTTTCATCAGTTGTATGGCTTATGTATGCTGCAAAAAAGTGATTATTCAAACTATTATTTGGTTATTTCTTCATAAACTCTCTTAATCTTACTCAGGAGAGCTAGGATTTAAAGAGAAAGCAACACTCAAAAAGAAAGATTATGTCATGTCATTGGCAAACCTGTAATATGTCCTTCTATGAAAAAAAAAAAA
>JAUMHP010000041.1:16938150-16949748 GCA_032361065.1 Enteromius trimaculatus | reverse complement strand
TGTCCAGTATAAAAACCATTACGCCTATGGAGAGTCCTCATAAATCACAAAAACCAACATGTGTGTGTGTGTGTGAAAATGGTATTCAGTCTTCAATCTCTGAGTGACAGCTGCTGTGCAGAAAGACAAGCCAGAGCTGATGCTGTTAGAGCCACAATAGTGGGAAATAGCAAAGGTGTGCTGTTAAAATGAGAGATATTTGCATGAAATATTTGCAGTATTTCAAAGAACATAAATTACAAATATTGAAAATTTGTCCATATTTAGCTAAAGCACATAATAAACATGCAAATGCATCAGCAAATATTTTATTTAAAGCATAAAACGTCATTATTACACACAATTTTGTCCATTTGAGTTAATCTACTCTCCTGTCTAATTTGCTTGTCAGACAAAATGCCGTATTCAGTGTTATGATTAGTCAAATCTCCTGTCATCCTGTCCCTTATGCTTGTTACGAAAGGTCAATTAGAGACTACTTTTGCCCTCATTTCATGTTAAACACAACTGTACCACTTATCCTATTTCACTGAGCTCTTCAGTTTCTTTGAGATTGTATGACATCTATAAGCGTTGAAGCAGACCTTGTTTGTAGGCTACATCAAAAAAGCAGCTTCGACTGGAAATGAAAGAACTGCTTTCATTAAAATTGCCTTTCTGCTCCTTGTCTCTCCATCCGGTTGTCTCTCAATGTGTGAAACACCCCAGCTTTTGAAAATCAAGTCTTTGGTGCACAGTAATTGTTCGGACTGGTTAGCTGTATGAAAATAAGCGATCAGTTGTGTATCTTTGATTTGGAGGCAGCCGCAGTAATACACGTTCATTTGCGCTCATCTTCGAAGTGACAATAGAGGAAATTGTTGAACAGATTGATGTCAACAGGGGACACATTTTTTTTAAAAACCGACAAACCACAAGAAGATGTGCCAAATCAATTCAGAAATATTGCTTCATTTCATTCCCTCGCTTGTCAGAGTCCCACACCTTGTTTTTATGACTGATTTACATGACTCTTGCATCACTGACGCACGGCGGGCGCGCACTGAATGTGATGCTGATAATAATCGAGCCAATGGCCTGTGAATGACAATAGCAAAAGATGGACTGTGATCAGAGAGATTTTCCCTGTTTGTTATGGGATCCATGCACCGTAGGCTGATTTTCAAACGGCATACTGCGGGCTCCATCTGCCAGAGAGACTAAAGGACTGGCACACCATTTTCGTTCTCCGGTCGGGCTGTTAACTTGTCACGGGCAAAGCTGTCTCACAGAAACAAGAGGACGAAACGGGAGAAAAAGCAACATCCAGCAGTGTTAAAAGCAATTACAGGTGGAGAAGATCTCAGAAAAGGGCGCCTGAGATGATAACAGCTCAGCTTATGCTACGTTTGATGTGCGTGTGTGGGATTGCGTGTTAATTTAAAGCTTTCTGATGGCTTGTTCTTCCAGCAGGGTTCACGGTGTTTAGATGGTGTTCCCACGCTAAGTGCTTGCATATTAATGTTGGGTATAAAAGTGCAGGAGACTTGAGGAAGATGTCAGAACCACATTGAAGGCCTTGTGTAAAGGAAGCTGTGGAAAAATGCTAAATCCTTCAGGTGGGTGAGAAATTAGCTGATACCTTGAATGCAGTCATTACATTTTAGCTTATGGAGTTGCGTGTGTTTTCATTATGGATGTGTGGGAGAATATAAATGCATTCATGTGCTTTCAAAAAAAGGCCTGAAACTACTCAGCTTGAACGCATTCAGCTTCACCAGCACAATTGCAAATGTCATTGCGCTCCAAAATGTGTTAGAACAGGTACAAATACATATAGCCTTCTCAGCATCGGCGTTATTGTTAAATGTCTTCTTGCACAGTCACTTCTTGCTTTTAAAGACAACTACTGACGTGACAGAACAACAGGTTTCATCTGGGTTATTGGCACAGCCATTTAAAGATAACTCTGTCGCCACCTTGGGGATAGTCACCAGCCCAGGACATTACTGAATATTTAATATAGTGCTACAGGGAAGACATATTTTTGTAGGCCAATAAAACTAGCAAATGCGTGCTTTGTTTTTAGCACTGGAGTAACAATGCTGAAAATTCAGCTTTGCCATCAAGGGAATACATTACATTTTAAAATCTATTAAAATAATAAACAGTTATCAATGAAACAATTTAGCTTTTACAATTTTTTTATGTTTTTTTGATCAAATAAATGCAGTCTAGGTGAGAGTGAGTAAAAAAAAAAAAAAAATCTAACTAATTCCAAACTTTTAAAGGGGTCGTATGACAACGTCGTGTTACAAACGGTTGCATAGTGCATAGATACGATCCCTAAAGTTGCAAAGGATGAAGTTTCAAAACTAAAGAGATTCACTGTGTGGGTTTATAACACTGTTCAAACGTGCTTCCAAAAGAGCACACAACTAGAAATCAGTGGTCCAGTTGTATTCACAACACTGTTCCAGAACAGTTCAACACAATTAATAGAGTGTGTTCAGCACATTTACAGAGGGCTGATTTATTAACCTGCAGACTATGCTGGCTATGCACAGAGATTACAAAGTGGGGCAATTCCAACTCTGCAAGGACAGTCTGGCGCTTCTGACTCACAGCCTTCAAGTAAGTTAAGTTTTTTTTATTAAAAGAGCCTGTTACTTAATATTCAATATTCATTTCGAGCAGTGAAGGGTAGTGCTTATTGTTTGTAGTTTCTCAAATCACAAATGCAGACTTTTTTGTTTTTGCAAGGCACGATGCAACACAGAACAGAAAGAAAAAAACAGAACTAAGTCATTAAAATCAGTAATTAGATATGTCCACACTAGATTCAACAAATGCCTCATTTGTAATGGCTTTTATTGTTTTTGTGTCATGGCGCCAGGATGCGGCATTATGTAATGGTAAGGGGCTTAAGATTTCCGTCACACACTTGAGGTGTTCGGCCAATTAAGCCACATACTGTAAACACACAAACAAACAAAGAAAAGAAAAGAAAAGAAAAGAAAGAAATAGGCTTAGTTAAGTATTCTGTGGATGCTATTTGTACAGACCGTGATTCTGTCCTAGATGGGAGAATGACAGAAAGAAAAAGTGATGAATACAGAAATAAAGTCAGAAAGAGAGAGGGAGGTGTGAGAGATCTGGCTGTTGTTCAAGAAATATTACAGTTTAAGAATGTTTGACTCATTTACATCAGAACAAAACAGACAGCAGCTTGACAGCAAGAAAGGGACATCTGCCCTCATATGCAGACTGATATTTCCCTCTGCGAGCACAGACTTCAGTCAGACAGAAATGAGGTTCTGTTTTCATGTGCTTTAGTGGGGGTGGAGGAGTTTTCATCCAACAGAAGTGTGATTATGTCACTGAAACTCCTGATATTAGTTTTGCTCATTGTGTTCTGTTCCAAATGAGTCTTTTCTTGATCAAAGTTTGACTCACCATGAAATCAACATGAAGTTTTATCAAACCTCAGAAGTATAAAAACATACATTCACCATCTCCTCCCCCTCTTTTTAATAAGGCAAATAAAGCACAGAACATGATCAATCAATCGGTCAATCAAACATAAAATAAAGTATAAAACATCCAACCATTGTAGCTTTTTAAAGCACTCAGGTACTATGGAACCGTGTTAGCTAAACAAGATGAGTATTACCATACTGGCTCGCCTCATCCATCTTGGCTGTCTCATCCAATCACAGAGCAGGATCTTAAATTGATCTGCCCTATAAATGTTTAGAAATTTCACTTTCTCTCTTTGCATTTCATTTTTACTCAGGGCTCTATAAGTGCTAAATTACGCATCGGTTTTGCATTGCCAGAGGTTACAGGTACTGAAGGAAAAGTGAAGAGCAAATGAAGAAATCTAATGTTACTTTACATGGTTGATTGTCAGATGATAGATCTCATTTCAACCTAAAAAATATTGAAAAAGACAGTTAGATTTGGTAGATAAAAAAAACCAAAACTGATACAAAATACCAATTCATATATCATAAAGATAGAATAAAAGGTGATTATTATTACTGTTGATTAAAAGATCTAAAAAATCTAAGGATTAGTTTATAGCAACAAAAGAAGACAAATAAAACTTAAATAAATAAATTAAAACAGGTGTTAAGGACTATTTTTTAAATATAAAGACCCATTTTTACAACACTTTTTTTTGACCTTTCAGCTTTTTATAAAAGCCTTTTTTTTAAGTTTGTCCTTCAAAGGTTTGTATATTTCTGCATTTAATTAAACTTAATTGTTTGGGTATGCATCTACACCTGTAGCAGCTCCCTTTGTGATTGATAAACATCCGCCATGTTTTGATCATCAGCTCATTTGATTCGCGTCGCCTCTGGAGACCTATTCAACAGATCGATTGTATGTATGTGACTTCAAAAGTATAAACGCCCCCTCATAAAACTGACATTTTAGTTTGATGTGTGACACCTCTGTCGTCTTCGCTGACTGATGTCTTTCATCACACACACCGGTGCTCTGATATCCACATCCTGTTTTCATATTGAACCTGTCTTAACAGATCCCTTTGATGGATGACGCCAAATAAAACGGATAGAGTTCAGCGCCGGCTCACTTTGCGAGTTAGATTCATCCCTACTCCGTTTCCTATAATTAAGCCGAAGGAAATATTAAACGTGCCTCTTTTGACTTGACGGAGAGTAAACAGCTTGTGTTTTTAAAAGCGGCTTGTTAAAATTTTGCATGGGCAGATTATCACAACTTCAACAAAGCGCTGCTGGACGGCAAGTTGTTACCACTCCATGCGCCACATGCAGCTTCACCAGCCCATCGTTTTTTATTTATTTTACTAATATGTCGTCAATATGCAGAGACACATGGCATCTGAGCAATCTGTAAAGCCGTCTGATAATCCCCCAAAACATCTGCACCAGATACCGTCACCTACCGCAGCTGCATGCGTTTACAGCATTCGCAACATGCTATGGCAAGAGAGTAATGTGTATTTTCTTCCAGAGCATAGATGGATTTGCTACTTCAATCGTCAATGATACTTAGAAGAAAGTTTAAAGTCCAAATCATTGTCCTCAAGCCTTTGATTACAAACTGCTTGCTTCGAGTATAAATGTCCAAATCGATCATCTGTTGGCTTGATAGACAGTCAGTGCGCTAACTAAGAGGTCTGAGGAACACACACACACTCAGAGTCATCAAAAGCTCTTTGCGGTTTAATGTGCAGTTCTGCTAAAGCTAATGATTTCAGCTTCTCATTTTGTTTCTAAAGACAGACCAAGACAAAAACGGACTTTGTTTAATGGATTGATCTCTTTTCCCAGCCTGTGAAAACAGCTGTCATGTTCTATTTACGTTTCAAACTGACCAGTAGCTGTCTTATTAAAGAGCGATCAGGTCATAGGTTGCCTTACTTTGAACTAAGCTGACAAAAACTAAAAATTTACTGAGCCATTTGAGTAATGAGTTGGGAAACATGTTTGGTAAAAAAAAAAATAATTGTACAAAATATTTGCAAACATTTGTTTCACCAGTTTCTACTGAGTGGCACTTAAACACAGGCTCTGAACTCTGAACTCTACATGTCCGTCTCTGTTTGTAACCATTCCACACCCTCACTCGTTTGTTGTCAAGGTGTTTTATTGTTGTCTCCGCCCCGTTTGTGATGTATAATTACCCCAGATATCCTTTGTGAATTCACGGTCCATGGCATTGTCGTCTTGTCTTGTTTTTCATTCGTTTTCTTTATCATTGTGACTCCGTTTGGATTTACCGTTGCTGACCCTCGCTCCTGTTTTGGATTATTGTCTCGCTTCTCAAACTGGACTCTGTTTGCTACTGTTTACCAACCCACGCCTGGACACTGACGACTCTTAAGCTTACCTACGTTATTCCTGTTTGTTGATTATAGACCCTGCCTGTACGACCTTGTTTTGCCTAATAAACAACTCGATATGAATCCGAACGACTCCTCTCCTCCTGAACGTAACAATTGTGCTGGATCAGAATTGAAATATTTGTGGGCTGCAGTAATGCGTACTTGTTGTTACATATTTTGTGTCTTGCTAAAATGTGCACTGAGGTACGTTTACGCCATAAGACCAGGGTAGCTAAAATCACAAATGTATTTTATTTTACAATATTTATTTAAAATTAATACCTTTGTTCAGCAAAAATACCAGAATATAAAAATGCTGCATTTGATTTAATACAGCAGCCTCACAGTAGTTAGCACTTAATCATATCAAACATCATATATTGTGTACAGTACTGTATATATATGACTCTGCACCTGTGACCACAAACTCATCCTCTAAGTTTGCAGGAGCTTACGGGTTTGACTCTGACAGTCATGACGTAGCGCACCTGTCTATGACACAGGTGTCGTTCGAGCCCTTGTGTCATGAACTGGCTGAGAAGAGGTTTAGGCTGTCATCTGAGCGGCGCTGGGTCAAACACCATGCTCCTGTGACGGGAGACAGAAGGATCAGTGTAAAACCCAGAATCACGATTACCTTAAACTCAGGGCTGAAGAGACGTACTCAAATCTGTTGACTTTCATCTTCTGTAGAAAGCTCACTTCTTGTGTCCCATCTCTCTCTCTCTCTCTCTGTGTTGATCGACAGGTGCATGCTTGGCAGGGTCAGGAGGTTGAAGCGGTCCAGGTGTGGGTTCAGCGATGCATGCATGCTCCTGAGAGAGTTCATGCTCAGTCTTTCAGAGGCTACCAAGGCTAAAACACCACTCCAGCCTTTCCTTTGCTGTTTGTTGACTGTTTACTTCCTCCAACATCAAACTCTCAACCACAATCCCCTTGATGTCTCCCAATCCTCTTATCTGTGAAGAAACATTTTAAAGGGGAAGACATTAGAAAACCACAGATGATTACAGAATCAATTTAATAAGAGGAGCATTTTTAATTAGCAGTATGTATGTTTATGTGCACTAATTTGCCAATCAAAATGAATCCAATCTACATATGAACCGTACAAATTGGTGGATATTTTTCTGAAGAGCTTTTTAAGCAAATATTTAGAAAATAATCAGTGTCATCGACTACTTCGTTCATAAGACATAAGATGTAAATAAACATACTCTTATGTCTTACATCTTATGACCTCACTCGTACGATTTTGTATGATTTGTCTAAAGCCCAGTGAAAGATAGGTGTAAGAGGGGGTTAGGTGTAGGTCATCTGTACAAATTCATACAAATTGGCAACTTGTAAAATATGTACGATCTAGCAAAAAAATTAAAAATTTGCCACTTCGCATGATATGTACGAAATGCTGTATCAGGCTCCACAACACTGTACATGAGTGCGATGCATATTTAATTTGTGTTTGAGGGTTTACGCGCTTTTTTTTGTGCTGCTGATAAGCATATAAGAGGTTTATAGCTCTTATAGCTCTTTAAATTTCATTTGAATCAAGCTTCATTTGACTCAGTGAAAGATTTTTTGTCCAACTGGTTCATCAATCCTATTAAAAATGACCATTTGAGTGCATTGAAACTTTGGAGGGATAGATCATAATATGGGTGACCAAACAGTTGACGATAGCCATTGATTTTTCCATACTATGGAAGACACTTTGCTTACCCACATTCTTCGAAACGGCTTCTTTTGAACTCAACAGATGACAAAATGTGTACAGGTTTGTAATGAGCAAGTAAAAGAATTTAAGAAATGTTGCATGTTTGGGAGAAAACATTGTGTGACATCTTTTGTAGTGCAAGTAAAGCAGTACATCCAAGTTCCTTTTTTATATACTGTAAGTTGTTTTTTCTTTTCATTTATTTGAAATTAAATTCAACTGAATGCATTTGCTTTGTTTAAGAAAAACAGAACTATTTTTAGAACTGTAATTACGAAAGCATTGTAGTAGTTGTATGTGTTTTAGTTCACCTACCTGATATGTATGCTCATTTTTTATTACTGATATTTATTACATAATTATTTATTATTTATTTTGTGAAAGAAATGACACTGGGTGATATTTCCTGAGAAAATACATTTATGCTGCATTTAAAAGCACTGTGGTGTGGCCTATAGTCTATGCAGTCAATGCCTGGGGGATAAAACACACACACAAAAAAAAAACTCTTCCAGTGTAAAAAATAAAAAGGCCTTCAAGCCAAGCAAAGTGCTTCTGCTCTAGAGGACAGAAAGTCTGAGAGAGTGAAAATAAGAAAGAGTAATGCAAACCATAACACATTATTTTCCATAAAAATGCAACATTATTAGATACTTTTTATAAAGAGTAACGCCATATTTCATTGCATTACTTTTAAAAGTATTGTTCCCCACACTTAATTAGTGAACTTAAAATTCCCATACCCATCAGCAGCATGACAGACTCGACGAGGCACCTCAAAAGTCAGACCTTGCCACAGTTGATCATATTCTTTAGTGCATTGTATAACTGACATTTTCCTCGAAGCTCCTTGTCACAGTGTTTTTTTTTTCCTTTAGGTGTGAGACTCTCTAGGTTCGAGGGGTATTAAAATCCGACCTGAAGAGTAGAGAGCAGACAGACTGGAAAGGGAAAAGAGCCCCTCATTTGTGAAACGTCACAGAACTGAGACTGAGAAAGATCAGAATGGGCCCTTTGGGCAGATTAAAAATTCATGATCTCTTCTGAAGCAGAGAAACAGAAGAGAAACCGAATGCGGTTGTGGAGAACGCTGACTCTTCGGCTGAAATGGAGCGTGCCTTTCATCAGTTCTAATGAAGACCCAGAGGGAGAGAGAGAGAGAGAAAGAGAGAGACTTAAGGGTTTGGGACATTCCTATATATCAACAGAGAGCTGTTGAGCTGAAACAATCATCAAGTATTTGAGTCCAGTGCTGTGCTGGCTTCTCGTCTGTCTCCATCGCTTCCTGAGCTCACATTCTAGGGCTCTGCTCCAAGCCTGTCTACATAGGCTGCTTTCTTCTAAGGCGGCATCCTGACCGATTTGAAATGTTCTTCATGGAAAATAACTCACAAATTGCAATCATAATGAAAAGATTCTCACAGCTGAGAATCAAATCATTAGCATATTGCTAAAGTCAAAGGTATAGTTCAAGGTAATAATTCACCCAAAAACTCTGACATTATAATCATCTTTCATTTTTCAGTGAAACACAAAAGATATTGGGAGGAATGTGAAAGTCAGTGGGGGAACCTCAGTGACTTTAATTTTATGGAAGAAAAAAAAAGACATTTTTAAAAATATGTTTGTTTGTCAAGATTTTTATTTATGGATAAACTGTCCGTTGTGGGCACACAGAAATGCTTTGTGAAACTATTCTTTTATTAAAGTTTTTTTTATTTTATATTGGTTACTGTCTATAAGTAAAAACTTTTTTTTAGATTTTCACTTAGCTTAACAACAAATTCTGAGGACGCCTTATTCATGGAATGTACTTTATATATGATGCTTCCTTACAAGATATAATATTTTACAATAAAACATAATTTAGCTGCTTAATGCCAAAAATTTGTGTCTTTGTACTGGTGCTGTCAAACAATTAATCAAAACCAAAAATGAAGGTTTTTGTTTGTGTAATATGTGTGTAGCACACATGCATATATTATGTAAACTAAAACTTATTATTAGGGCCGGGACTCGATTAAAACAAATAATCTAATTAATTAGAGGCCTTGTAATTAATTAATCGAAATGAATCGCAAATAAATATTTGACCTGAGAACAGTGAGAAGCTTAAGCAACAAAATATTGTTTGTTTTTGTTCAGCGAATTCAGCCAAGTCCAACAGACCACTGCAATATTGCCATTAAGATTTGATCTGCCACAAAATATTTGCACAGCAGTCCCTCTGGCCCTATTGTTCATAAATGATCAGCACAAATATGAAATATAACAATTGGTAAATCTGATAAAAGAGACAAATTCACCCAAATGAAATAAATAGCTTTATATATCTAAATAAAATACTAATATATCAAAAATAAACATTTAAATTTGGTGCCAAAAGAGTCAACCGAACAACTGAGCCAACTTAATGTACATGCATACTGTACACATAGATTAAGATTGCAGAATGTGAAACTTTAGAAATAATTTAGTACGAATTTGGCAATATTTCCCAGCAGCAGCTCACACTATCTTCGATCACAGACAAATGATTTTGTCCAGGAATCATAAAATTAAGTAATACACATAAAGAAATAATGAATGGATTACCTTCCGCATTCATCATTATTGCTCTTTCAAATTCCACAACGTGTGTGCGTGCGCGCATCCATGTTGCCTAGTAACGAATCTGCTGGCAAGCTGGCACATGTATGCTTCCGCCTCAGTTATAATTATCTCTTAATTTTCAGTGCGAGTAATACATGGTGTGGCGTGAGAGCGTGCGAACTGGCTGAAATGCGTGTGTCTCGCGGTGAATGTGTGAGACTTAAAGCCCTGCTTTAAGTACATTCAAAACATTAGGTACGCTAGTTGGTGCTCCAGTATAATCGATCCGCTGAAACTCATCCAGTGAGAAACGTTCCGCGGTGTAAGTGCGATTAATATGCGTTAAAAAAAATTAACGCGTTAAAGTCCCGGCCCTACTTTTTATTACTACTCTGGATACATTTAAATGCGATTAATCATTTGACAGGACTACTTTGTACATTAGTGTTTATAGGTTTGTAAGATTTTCGGTGTTTTCAAAAAATCGCATGATTAGGTTATGACTTGGCGTTCTTGAAACATTTCTTATTAATATCAATGTTGCTAAATAATTTTGTATAACTGTGATACACTTTTTTTTTTTCAGGGCTGTGTACCAAATAGAAAAAAATAGAAGGTTTAGAAATCATTTGTAACATTATAAATGTCTTTAATGTCTCTTTTGATCAATGCAGTGCTTTCTTGTTGAATAAAACTAATTACTTTCAAAGAAATCACAGGCTGCATAAAAGATGTCCATCTACTTTGATGTGAGATCATAAACAGCCGCTTACCTCACTTCATCTGTTGGCCTTCATTTTATTCTTCCTGTCAGTGCTGATGAGGACTGAGACTCATGCTTAAGTATTTCCATTAGGAACGGCTGGCCAAACATGTCTGCTCTTTTCCATCATCTCCCTCTGTACGAATGTAAAGTTGTGACATGGCACCTAAAACTGTGAAGAAAACAAATTGTCACAAGCAAGTAAATTGAAAAACTTTAATCGTCTCGGTTACGTATGTAACCCTCGTTTCCTGAAGGAGGGAACGGAGACTTTACATCCATCATGGGGTCCCACCTGGGAAAACAATCAACTCTAATCTTTGGAGAAAACACCAATGAAAATTGGCCAGTGGTTTTAGCATGCCAAGCCACTTCCCCGTACGGGTATAAAAGATGGTGGCATGCAAACCACCATTAGGTTTCTGCTGAGGAGCCGATGCATTCCAAAGAAAGGCGCAAGGCGCATACGGGACACAGCAACGGGTCACTTGCAAGTTCACCACCTGATCCTGAAAGGTCGTGGTGGGAACTTTGGGCACAAAACAAGGACTGGGTCTCAGGAAAAAAAAAATGTGAGAGTAAGCCAGACCCAACACTGAAAAAAAAAACTATTAACATTTACTTAGAAAAATCCTCGTAAGTTTTTGCACAATGAGATTCTAATTAAAA
>JAUMHP010000041.1:16913132-16938050 GCA_032361065.1 Enteromius trimaculatus | reverse complement strand
TATAAAAAGTTATAGTAAGAAAAAAAACGATTAACACTATAATTAGAGTAACTGGTACAGTTAATATACAATTCATTTTTTTATGTGATTAAATCACATACTACTCCACAATTTTACATGAGAAAAATTAGTAAACATTGAGCGCTAATTTTACAAAGTAGGAATTATGCAGTTTTCTACAATAACATTTAGTACACCCAAAAGTCATTTTTTTCAGTGAATTCAAGGCATGAATTGCTGACACAAGAATGCCCCCATCCTCTTCAATGAAGCCAGTGAAAGCAGGAGCAATGCTCGACTGCATAGAGCGGTTCGAAGGGAGCTTTTTGTAGTCCAGCTAGGATGACGTAGAGGTACCAAGAAGGGATTAGGTGCGATCTGGTCGGATTCAACATTCTCACACCTCTGAAGAACCTGACGATCAGATGATGCTTTCCCAACGAAAGCCCATCAACCGCATCGTGGCAAGCCGGAATGGCAGTGACATAGACTTTTAAAGTGGAACGGGACAGGCTCCGTTCCAACTTTTACAGAAGGAAGGAAAAGACCACAACAACCGAACATCTCTGAGGGTCCTCTCGGTGAGAGGAACACCAGTCAGTGAACAGACTCCAATTCAGGGCATTGGCCTGCCTCGTAGAGGGGGCTCTAGCCTGAGTGATATTGTCTACCACGGCCTGGGAAAGGCCAGTGAGGTCTACCGAGTCCAGTCCAGAAGCCAAACGTGCAGGTTCCATACATCGGAACATGGGTACCAGAATCTTCTAGGGAGGGGCTGTTGACAGGAGTATTCGGGTGAACCTGCTCCTCCCTGATCTTGCACAGGGTCTGTGGTCAGCTGGATCATCCCAGGGTGGAGTCTCCATTCTCCAGGAAGCGTGAGCTGTTGTAAGAGCATGTCGGCTGCACGATTCAGTTCCCCCGGAACATGAATGGCTCGCAGCAATTTGAACCGCGAGAGACTCCAGAGGAGGAGATGTAGGGTGGGATGCAACAGGCCACGGGAGCAGACACCACCCTGATGGTTGATGTATGCTACTGTATGCTACTGACTTTCTTATTGCATTTAAAACAATGAGGTGTCGCGGATCTTAGTTCTGGAGGGAGCGTAGATTGGTAGCAGTAAGTGGAGGTAGGCGGGAGCCGTGCCTGTGGTTGTTCCAAATGCAAGCATCAGTGTCTTGAATTTGATGCGACCTGCAATTGGGAGCCAGTGCAGGGAGATGATGAGAGGAGTGACATGGGCCCTTTTGGGCTCGTTGAAGACCAGTCGTGCTGCTGCATTCTGGATATTTACTTTGTTTACCTTAATCATGGGTATTATAATGTGCCTATGAGTGCATGTGTACCATGTCCAGTATGTGTTTGTGTGTAGGAGGAGGGTGTAAGTATTTTCTGCCTTATGAATATTCTGTAGTCTTAGCAATTTGGATATAAATTTTGTCTGGATTGTGACATATATATATATATTTTTTTTTCATTATAGACACATACATTTTTAAATCTTCTTTTTGCATTTGTGTTCTAAATTCAAGTCGTACAAGTTGTTTTTATAACAATTACAATTTGACAATTAAAATAATAATAATAACAATTATAAAATAAATACAAATTCTGGGTCGAAATGACCCGAGGGAGGAATGAAGATTAAACAGGAAGGAGCAGATAGTTTAAGAAGAATAACTGAGCACAGATCTCCCGTGTTGTCTGTTTAATTGTCTGCCTTTATTACTCTGCAGCTGGTCACATTTTTCCAGCAGAAAAACAATCAGGCTGCCAAGAGCAGAGACAGCAGTCCCTTCTGTGACAACCCCTTCCATTCCCCCACTGAGACACAGACATGTGTGGGAGAAGGAGAAGAGCGGAATAATAAACCAGTGGACACCCGCCTGTCAAAAGCCATCACACAAACAGGAGCCGAGCGCCTCTGTTTTGGATCAGCAGGCGAGTCAAAGAGCATGTGTCCCCCAAGATACACTTAACTACCACCCCCTAGCCTGGCACCCACACAGTATGAAAGAGCCACGCAGGCTCTTAGAGAAGACACAGAAGCGCACCAATCATAAAATAATAACGCAGTAAACGGCTTTATTACATTTTGTAAGACACATTTAATGTTTGACCTTTAGCAGTTAGTGATGTGTTTCTTGAAATCTAATAACACAGGAAGGAAATGACTTTATGCAGCCTACACAGAGTAGATTCAGCAGCCGCCAAATACAAGTAGAGTTTGTGAATTACTGCATGATCTCTTGGTGTCCCAAACCATTATAACCGCCTCCCTATTTTAGAAATTACAGCATTTCGCCCACATTTCAGAGATCATTTACTTACGATTATTTTGTTTAGCAATGAAGAAAAACGACAACAACAAAACAAATTAGTTCACCCAAAAATGCAAATTGTCATCATTTACTCATCCTAATGTCATGCTAAACCTGTCTTTCTGTATCCAGCAGAATGCAAAAGAAGATATGTTGAGGTTGAGGTCAAAACCACATTGGATATCAATGACAAAAAAATAAATTAAATAAATAATAATAATAAAATACATATTAATAACTTTATACGTTGATTTTGTACAATTAAAATAATAAAAAAATTGTAGTTGTTTTAACATTTTTTACATTTTTAAATAATTTTATATATTAAGGTCAATAAAAAAATATTATATAGCATAGCATATTATAGCATAGTATAAGAGCTTTTAATAATTAACATTCTTTGTAATTTTTCAAAGAACTGTCTACATTTATTTACAATTCTCAAAAATAAAATGCAATATTATATTATATCAAAAGCTTGGAATTAAGATATATATATATATATATATATAAACTTTTTTGTATTTCAGTATTATTTTATGCATTATTTTTATTTAAAAGAAAGAAAATAATTTCTTATATTAAAGAAAACTAAAATTAATAGAAATGTTTACATATTTCTCTGCATGTAGAAGACAACTTATGAGTAACACTGGACGGAAATAACATTTTGTCATTTTATGCTGTCATACCTGGTTGAGATGTGGTGTCAGGTTTAAGATGTCGTGGGCCATCTGCTGCACTCTCAGGCTTGAGTGCGTCTAACAGTGGCTAGTATAGCAGCAGCTGAGCACAACGCAGGAAGTGAATCAGTGAAATGGTGAGATCCTTAGCACCTGAGTGACAGGTCTGGATTAGGTTCTCTGAGGCAGCAATCTGAGGGAATGAACCTGAGGGGACATTCTAAAACGCTTAACGTTAAAAGCGCTTAATGTGGTTTACGCACCTAAAAACTGATGAGGGAAACCCAAATTTCTGTCAAACCTTCCTTGTAATAATTACTAACTACTGTCAAAAGAACGAGCCTATATTCAACAGAAAAAGTGAATAATATCACGTTAAGTGTTTTCTCCCCCATAGAAGTCCCTTATAAGGAAGGAACTTAATTTGGCTTAATGTACCTTAACAATGACCGGGAGAAACCAAAATTTAATTTATAATAAAGACTTGCCACAGTCAAAATAACAAGCTTTTATTCAGTTTATAAAGCTGAATAAGAGCTTGTTCTTTTGACAGCGGCACATTTTTATAATAAGTAAAATTTGACAGAAGTTTAGTTTCCCCTGGTCGATGTTTAGGTAGCGTCCGTTAAGCTGTTATAATGGACTTCTATGGGGGAGAAAACGCTTAACGTGTTATTATTCACTGTTGAATATGGAATCAATCTTTTGACAGTAGTAGATTATTACAAGATTTGACAGAAATGTGGGCTTCCCTTGTTGTTTTTTAGGAGCTTTAAGCCACGTTAAACATTTTAGAATGTCCCAACCTGAGATCGCCTCGCCTCCCGAGAAAAAAAAAAAAAAAAAAACGGGGAGCTGTTGCTGCAGGCTGATGAATGCCGGACTTTAACCCTCTTTAGCTTACAGTGGACAGAAGGCTGACATATCCCATTACAGTTCAGAGACTCAGTCGATCCTCTCTCACCATCTCCTGACTGCAATTAACCCTTTCAATTACAGATTCAAATTTAGCCTCTTGATGTTTTGCAATAACGTATAAATATACAATCACTACATATACAAGAAGTAACAGGAATCATTAATAAATCTTTTGTCAACAATAGAGGCGCTTATCAATAGAGCAGTTTCCTCACAGTTTTCAGCCAAACTAAAAGCCCTACTGTATGTTTTAACTTGCTAGCTAGCACTTAGTTGAAAAATAAATGAATTACATATATAGGGAATTTAGAACAATGCAAATGTAATGTTGTTACATAAAATAACCATAATAATAATATTATTAATATCATAAAAAAATACTATTTAGATGTGTCTCTCTGTTTGGTTATGTCTATTTTAAATCGTAAAAAAAAAAAAAATGTAAATGAATAAATAAATAAAATAAATGGATGGATGGAGGTCGACTACATTTTCTGCTTGTTCAGATTTCTGCAGTCATTGCAGTGAGATATAGTTTTGAGTCCTGTGAGAGTGTATAAAATATATAGTTTAATCACATCCTGTAAATTCACATGTAAATTCCCACACTGTAGATGCACGTGGTCTAACATCTGTGGGTAACCTATTAAATTGTGGGCGGGGCCGAGTTTTGATCGGATGTGTTAATTTCCGACTGATTTTTAACAGAACATCTTTTCTTCAGCATTGTTCACTGATGTGTTGATGACTTCGTCCCTAAGCAGATCTTAGGAGTCACTCAAATCCACCGCTTGAGGAAACATTAGAGCCCTGTTGAAAAGACCAGAATGAACTTCTATGCGGTTCCAGACTGGTTTTACGTAGCTGGTGAAGCTGGTTGACCAAGCTGCTTAAGCTTGTTAAGAAGCACACAACATATACGGGGATCTGGAAGCGCAAAGTGTGATTGTTCTGAGCTGCCAAGGGTCAGGTTACAAGACCACTCTAACCTCCCGGGTCCATTTTTGCAATGATGTCAGTGAGTTTGGCTGGGAGAAAATCCCTGCTGAGGTCTCGATGAGTGGTGACAGTCGAGTGTACACCTGACCTTGGCTCTTCTCCGGCTTTCCTTGTAAACGGGGGAAGAAAAAACTAACAAAGGAGTCTTTTGTTGAGGTCTAATTATCTAAGCTGAGGAAGGCCGTCGTCTGCGCAGCTCTCACATTTTCCACCTCATTTTCTGTGGGAAAATATTTTATTGATTTTTGAAGAAGAAACAGAAAGGAAGCCGAAATGGGAGCGGGCTCAGCGTGGGATTAGTAGCAGTTGGGGGTCTGCGTGCGAGATGGCCCCCCTCCTCGCCGCCCGGGGAGATCTGCCAATTAGAGACCTTGATCCCTTGCCCATCATAGTCGACTTCTCTCCCAGTTTGGTTTGGTTTGACGTTCAGCCATGCCAAATCTGTTTTTCTGCTCAACAGAGGGTGAAGGCACAAGGCTTTCTATTAAAAAGTAATCAATACGAAAACTCCCTTATTGTTTGCGTTGGCAGACTGGCAAACAAATAAACAGACGATAATGCTTCGACAGTCAAAGAAGAGCTCATTTGTTCATTATTAAAATAGCTGAAATCCATGTGCCGGGAGCCAAATATTTGGCCACTTTTCATGCGGTTTACAAACTAAGATAATCCCTCACGCTCTTGTTTACTGCTAAATGATCGCTGGGTGTGCATCGCACAAAGCCGCCTCGTTCTTTGCGTCACCTGATGTAAAGTGCAGGTTGATTTTTAATCAGGACTATTTCATGTGTGTCGGCGCTGGAATCAGAAAGCTGTCGCTTTGGCTTTGTCTCTCGGTAATCACTTATTTTCTCAATGACAAACGACAGGCCACACTGTGCCAACTGCCACCATATTCCCCAGGAGACAACAGGAAAAAATGGCCGAACGGCCTCTCTCTCTCTCTCTCAGCAGTATTCAGCAGTAAATTACATTGCCGACCTGCAAGTGCCAACTTCTCCTCTGAAATGATTATTTCTACCTCACAGAAGATTGCTTTAGTAATTATACGTATCATAATTAAATTTCGCCAAATCCTGTGAGAGCACAAATCTCATTCACCCAGGTTTAGAGTTTTAGCTCTTGCGTTGAAAAGACGAGGACTCTTCATACGCCATTGTATATGCATTTAGTTTTGTGATTCTTGCCTGTGACATGTGAGCATTCGAGCTTTAAGACAGATTTATGAATCTATTCAAAGCTGTGATTAAACGAATCCGTTAATACAAATGAATGTTCACCGATTTCCTGCAAAGGAATCTTTCATATTGAAATGTTTTTTTTTACAAAATGTTACTTTTTACTTATTATTTTGTATTGTATAATTAAATCATTACTCCATGTATTCATTTACATAAAAATCTTACCTATCATTACGAAAAACAAACACTATCGCTAAAATAATTGTATCCCTATGGACTGAATGTGTTAAAACCAAGGACAACACATTTTGTGTTACTTTTAACTCAACCATGTGTTATTTTTACAAATTTTCTATACACTTATGAGTTAAAGTTACACAATTTGTGTCAATTATGTACTCAAAATGACAAAACATGCCAAATAAAAACATCGATTTTGAGAGTGATGCTCCATATACAGTAGTACTATTGTATTGGCACACACATGAAAAAAATGTATAACACAAAATCTCAATATAAATCAGTTTTGTTGAGACAACTGATGTAAGTCACATTTATATATTATACATCAGTTATCTTAGACATTAAAACAGTGTTGTAAAGTGTAATCGGTGCATACATCACTGTAAACTTGGGATCTTCAGTTATGTGAACAGCTACATCATATGATTCTGTGTTAATCCACCGACTAAACAAGATTAAATAGGATTTCGCTGGATAAATCTGCTATTCTCTTATTTCCAGAGGTGTTGTAATCACTTAAGCCACAGCAAATAAACGGTGAGGAAAACAAGCAAACAAACAAACAGGAAGTGAAGGTCAGAGTGGCTGCCCTGTCTCTCTAGCGGCGCTGGGTACCGAAACAGACTACACTTGAAGTCATGTGCATGCTGGGACGGATAATTACGGAGTTGCAGTCTGATGATTAAAATCATGATGAGATTTCAGGCAGGAGGCAGCAAACTTAGGAGTGAAGTGGTCTACGTTAAACATAATCACACAATTATACACTCCAGTTGCATGATACTGTACAAATACAGATATACAATAATAGATGGACTGCACACAATTAGTCAATAGCGAGAAGTAAACAGACCAAGGTGCACACTGTAATGCATTCAACTGAGAACATTTACTGGGCATGAAACTTTGCTTTTTTCCAATTATTTTTTATTAAAAGTGCACATTTGTCTCTATAGCTCTATATATTTGTGACGAGATGAATTGGTTTCTCTTGGTGAAACGTTCCCAGATTTTATACCTCATTTTTGTGTTTCAAAATGTGGAACGCATTAGTGTTCGCATTTCTGTAGTGCACAAAATGTTTTATTTCTTTGATTGTCTAACTGCATCCTCTCTTTTAACTCAACATTACCCAGCTTCAGACATTTTGTTTCATATAATTTATCTCAAGTATTTAAAAACTTAGATATTTTGACTTGTTTAATTAAAGTATACACCTATTATGTTTCTGTCTCCTCAATCACCTTGAAGCAAGGGCTAACCTCCCTTCACATCACTTTTATTTTACAGAATCTGCCATCAAGAATCAAGGATGAACACAGACTTCCCACCATATCACTTTCAGAGTTCAGACCTTAAACCCACAAGTAAAGAAACTTAAAAAAGGCAAAACAAATTTTAAACGTTTTGTTTCTCATCAGAATACAAGCAAATTCCTTTAAGCTCAGAAATACAGAGTTTTATTTTTGCTTAAAACCCACTGACTACACTGACTTAATGCAAGGAATATTACTGCACTGTATGTGTCGCCACACGGAAATGGAAACCCTAAGGCATTTTAGATAAGCTTCTCATTGTAAAAGTTATTGGAAGGCACACAAGTTACAGCAGATGTTTCAATAAGCTGATGGTTTGTGTGTCTTTGACTTGAATTGTGCATGCGACAGCATGGAGATCACTTCAATTAAAACCAACTTTGAAAGTTTGGAAGCTGTTTAAAAAGCCCTGAAGTTTTCTAAAAAGGTTTATAAGACATATTCGTACGAGGTGCCAAATTTGTGCCAATTCGTACTAATTCGTATGACCTCACTCGTACGTTTTTGTATGATTTGTCTAAAATCACGTGATGGGTAGGTTTAGGGGCGGGGTTAAGTTTAGGTCATTCGTACAAATTCATACAAATTGCCATCTCGTAAAATACGTACGATTTACAATAAATCGTATGAATTCGTATGAGTGAGGTCGTACAAATTCGTACGAATTAGCCACCTCTTAAAATACGTATGAATTGCCGTGAGATCAGGTTGGTTTAATTTGTAATTGAACTCAACTTCAAAATTAGTGACCAATTACATTTAAAATGTCATTGATAGTGGGAGCAGTAATGGCCAGCTTAGACCAGCTAACTATCAGAAGCTGGTTTAAGCTGGATTCTCCAGTAGGACCAAACAAACAAACACTCACATACACACTCATGCTGGGCTCTTTCCAGTAAACAGTGAAGCTCTCAAATGTCTGAAAACACAAACACGTATTCGATACACCTACAGGCTTCCACCTACTCAAATCTGTCTCTCTCACAAACACACACACACACTCGTAGAGTTCACTCAAACGCATTAGTGCTGGAGTTGGGCCAGATTCGGCAGCTGTACGTGAGCTGCAGGGAGAAGCTCGCTGGGATAGTAGAAGCATTTTAAAGCCACATTAAACCCAGCACTCCAAAACACATCCATATTCAAAGAGCCTCTCCGCCAAACACTCTGCATATTGCTATTAATAATACCCTTAAAGGCTGTTAAAAACACTCTGGATATTACAGGGGCCACGGTAAACATGTCACCACGCCACCGTTTCCCAGACTGCCTCTGAGCTACAGGGGCTCAAGGAGGACAAAAGAGACGCACTGTGGATTCTGATGAGAGGCTTCTACCTGCTTATTACGCATCACCCGCTGTGGCCAATCAGAGCGCAGGAGCCAGAATACACCGAGAGGAACAATGGGCCCCCGGACAGACACACGGCTCCATCCATCAGAACATCTATTAGGTATGGCTCTACAGTATTACGGGCTTTCCTGCGTATTATCATTTTTTGTTTGTTTGTTCTTTATTTTTTTTCCTCAATCTGTCTCGTCTGCGGCTTTCTTCTCTTTCTTTGTCTCGCTCCCTTTTTCATTCCATCAATCTCCCGCTCTTTGGTGATGGCATGCTGAGAAGCAATCCTCTTCGGCGGGTGATTGCCCTGTGAATATTTATAGATGCAGACAGAGAAAAAGAGGCCTCTAGACTGAAAAGTTGTTCAGATATCAGTACAGATCCTCTGAAAAATACAATGCATTTGATCAAATGCATCTCATACAGTAAATGCCTCGGGTTGCTGTATTTAAGTTCTGAGTGCAGCTGATATTTTGGACATGGAGTGTGATAAAATACTGTAATACATTTTATAATAAATGTTGGAATGGTACATCTGCAAGATGATTGTTAATCTTCAATAATTTAGTACAAACTGTTATAGAACAAACAGCTTTGTATCTGTGCAAGGGTGGGGGTGAAATGTTCCAGAGAAGTGGAAACATAATGTTCTTCAAAATATGGCCATATAATATTTTTGCCTCTTTTTGTTTTCTGCAGTCAGTGAGCATTGCGTAAAGCTGAGTTCATCTTATTAATTGCTTTAAAAGTTTTACATTAAGGCCATTAAAATGTAGCACTGGATTGTTCCATATTTTGTCTCACAATGAAAGCACTGTGCTAAACCGCAAGTGTCTAAGCTTGTGCCTTAAAAAATGATAAATTCCCTTGAAACTTCTTTATATTCTGTTGTTTATGTTTTTGAAATTTGCCATGGTATGCAAGTAAATATAATTAACCAAATTCAACACTTTCCTTTTATATATTCTCTCTGTGATGAGCCGAGCAGAAAACTGAGGCTTTAAATGAGGTTTTAAACATGTTTTAGACAATATTCAAAATATTCAGTACTACAAATTATTTTATTGGTGACAAAAATCACTAGACATTAAAAACATAGTAACATGAAGACGGACGGACAGACAGACAGACAGATGTTGCTCCTGTTAGGCTATACTGCTAGTTACATTTATTTTCATATTTACATGTAGACTTGTTAAACATGCTCCTTACGGTCAGTTAAGTGCATGGAATATGTTCAAGAGGCACTTTGCATATAACCACTAAATTTGCATTTAAAATATCATGAGTCATTTGTTCTTTATTTAAAGACAAAAGAAAAAATGCAAAGTGGCATACCTGTTCCGTCGCATTTCAAATCTGTGCATGATATGAATGCATTTAGAGGAACAGTATTCAGGTGACCTTTACACAACCGTATGACTTTATGAATTCTTTACAAAATCCTGATGGAAGTTTCTCTAAACCCCTATTGGGATGCAGAGGCATGCTGTTTATTTCCATTGAAAATCTAATGCAGCACAGAACTCAGGCAGGGTTAAGCTGTCTACAGGCCCTGCACAAGATACACACAGCTTACCGGTGGATGTTTAAAATGCATCCTGAGAAATGACTTGGAAAGCCAGTGCTATGAAACTAAAACGCTTCTTAAAAGGTATTTGCATGCAATCATTTCTCTACACGCATCACACTGACTTACCAATGCTGGCTTGCTTTCTAGTAAAACACATTGCACGTCTTACTTACCTATGTAATAACATTGTGTATTTATTAAATAAAACATTTTTTTTTTTTTTTTTATCTATTCTGCATTTTCCCAGTATAAAATAGTTCAGCCAGAAATAAAAATTTGCTAAAAATGTATTCACCCTCCAAGATATATACTGTCTGAATTTATTTTAACAGATTTGGAGAAATTTAAACTCCTTTAGTTGCTCACCAATGGATGTGGTGAATGGGTGCAGTCAGAATGAGGGTCTGAACAACTGAAGAAACATTACAGTGATCCGCAAGTAATCCAAAGCATTGGATAATCTTGCACGACATAATCTTGTCAAGTGAAAAGCTGCATGTGTGACAATAAAGAAATAAATCCATCATTAAGGCATTTTAACTTTAAACCATAGCTTCCAAGTCCATCCCCTGTTGTCCTCTCACATCAAAATTCACTAACAAAAAACAGTTTTGGACTGTTTTTCTTGATGTGCATATTTTTCCTCTTGATTCCAACTTATCCATCCATCCATTTTCTTCCGCTTATCCGGGACCGGGTTGCGGGGGCAGCAGTCTAAGCAGGGACGCCCAGACCTCCCTCTTCCCAGACGATTCACACTTATATTTTAGTTATATACTGTAGATCGATATATTGTGAAAATCATTCAGGACCCAAGTAGAGTTAGTCTATATTTGACCCAAATTTGGGTTAAAACAACTCAATATTGTGAGTGTGTGTGTGTGTTTGGCCCAGACCAAACTAAATCCAATAAACTAAATTTCCATCCCTAAAAGCCTCATGAAAAGGTTTCTTGTGTTTATTAGTTCTTGTAATGCACATGGTGCGCTGTGGACCCGTTTTAGAATCTGTTTGTTTTTATTCACAAATACAGAGGTTTTATCTGCTCCACTGAATCAATAAAGGAGACATTACAAGTCAAGTCTCTCCAGAACACACACACTCACACACTCTCTCACAAACACTCTCCAACGCCATTAATTATCTGTCAGCGAGTATCTTACGTATTCTTTCCCAGCCCTCACAAACACAATTCCCTCCACTTTAATTATATCAATAAAGATAACATATCAATTTAAACAAATGTTTGGGAGAGTGAGCCATGTGGAGAATTATCCATATAAATAGCCATTAAAAATGCATAACTGTCAATTATTGCTCTTGTAGAGTCGCAATTATGCAGTCTCTGTGACCTTGCATCTGTCTTTTCCATTAGGAAGACCTCTCTGAGAAATGAAGTGTCATGTTCCATACGGGGCTCGATCCCATCAGATAATGAAATAAAAGGAAGAGAGGAATAAACACATCTCTAATGAATGCCCTGAGAACTTGGCTGGGAGGCTGAAAGAGAAGTTGTGCATGCTGGGAAAGAGGTCAGCACACCTGGACATGGGCTCATTTGATGTGCAAATCATATTTAAAATTATAATTTTACAGGGTAAGACGATGATCTTCAAATTTGTAAGCCAAAATATTAAATAGATAAAATAGGGAGGTGAACTGATCTTTTCATTATTGTGACAGATTGTATTGACAAAAAAGTGGTTTTAGAACATAGTATAAATAAACATTCTACCAGTGGCCCACATCAATTTGCATTATTCTTATTTTTATTTAAAGCTATTTTTATCATCTAAAAAAAAAAAATATTAAGAAATACATAAATATTTTTTTGGCGAGGGTAAAATTAGGATACAAATATATACTTTAAGGACGTGTGAATACAGACACAAGTGTGACAGATCCAGGAGTGAAAGGACATTGGAGACATAATGAACATAATGGTGATGCTAAATGTGTTAATTTCTCACCAAAGATGCATGATCAAAAACTATTGTTATTTAACTGTTGAAACAAGGTAGACAGATGTGTAAATAGACACTGACATTATTGAATATATTTATACTGCATGATTATAATTATTATTATTATATTTTACTGTATTATATTTCATGTTTTTTTTATTTTAATGCAACGCATTACTTTATTATTATTTTATTTATTTTTGCTTTAGCAGAAAAAACAAGAAAACAAACTTGCAGTTTGATCAATTTTTATATTAAAATTGATAACTAATGGAACAACGAATAATACTAAATGAATGCATTAAACTGACATTATTAAATATTTTATATTTAATTTATAATTTATGTTTGCTGTTGCTCAAAATATTTATAATGCTAGTGTTATGCTGATATTAGGATATCAATTTATTACTTTATCATTTAGTGTTATTAATTTTTAGCAGGAGTCATAGTAGTTATTAGTTAACAAATTAGTATTCCCTAATTTCTAGTAATAACTAATACAACAATTAACCATTTAGAATTAAACAGACATCCCTAAAATAAACAAAATTAGCATCAAAAAATGAAAAATGTAATTTTTTCACCCGAATTTTATGTTTTGTATCTTTAGTGCAACATCAGAGTTCCAGAAATGGAAGAACTCAAACTCTGCACTGAACTCCATAACATAACAAAACACAGAGGAACTCAAAACTCAAAGAACACTCCTGAAAGTGAAAAAACACATATCGGAATCATTTAATCTTTCACATTATGTGTTTGTTGCAGTCACACATTTACATTCAAAAACCTTAATTATTTGATAAACTACGTTTTTTTGACAGTAATAATTACTAAAGCACAGCATAGCTGGACAACTGCATTCATTTAATGCCTCGTTAGTCAAATTATTACTCTAAAAATGTGTTCCTCTTCAGCCGCCATTGTACTTGGTAAGCACAACGCTGTTGTTTTCCAGACTCAAGGGTCTCGAGAGCGTCTGTAAACTCTCTAACAGCCCTCACAAACACACACGCTCCCTTTACAACAGCAGCGGAGCGGCTGCACGTTTGACCCGCAGCTTGCCTCATTATCAAGAGCTCTCTCCGGATGAAGATATCACTCGCTCGACATCAGCTTTTCCAAGGTCTTTATTGAGTGCATTTCAGTACAATAGTTCTCAGAAAGTTACAGTTTCAAACTCTGACATACTCATCACAAGAAACGAGTGTTAACTATACAGCCTCGGTGAGGTGAGGGGGGGGCTTTCCTTCGTTCGCTATCTACAAAACAGTGCGAACTACAATCCATGCCATGCTAGTTATAACAACAGTCTCTCGAACCCTTTGACTCTCTGGCTTTTAGTTCCGGTTGCCTAAAGTAATGCTCCAACACTTTAATATGAAAGTGTGGTTTTAAAAGCAGAAAGCACGATACAAACACGGGCTCGTTCCTACCGGCGGTGTCAGACGACGCTTTTGTTTGTTCCAAACACGCTTTTTGTTTGCGCTTGTGAAGTCTGAGCCGTGGTAGTGAACACATGCACCGCTCAGACTTCAGTTGGCACGGGAACAGCATCGCCGCTGATCCGCTGCCAAACGCTCACCAGACTCCACAATGTGTCGACACTCCAGGCAAAGAGCGATAAAATTAGACTCAAATCATTTCCGTTCATCCTCTCACTCTCTGCCTGTTCCCTCAACCCTCCGAGAGGAGGAGGAAGAGGAGGATACCCTTGCAAGAGACGAAGATTATCCTCGATTGAGTTGTTGGACGTGTGCAAAACGAGAGTTTAAAATAAGAAAAAGAGAGACACATTCACAATAGAAACAATAGAGTCAATGCACATTTTCAAATATAAATCATGTACTACATCTGTGTGGTTGTGTGTTATGATGAAGCTTCAATCTTGTCTGTGCAGATGGTGAAGCGCTGTCATGTGTTTTATTCTATATAGTGATAGATGGATGATGAATATATTGATCAGGATGATTATTTGTCTATTTTGCGTGTACACATGACTGATGCATTCCAAAATCTAAAGCTTTTCAATGAACAAAAGTTTGAGGTCTGTACGATTTTTAAATCGTTTTAAAATAAGTCTGCTCTCCAAGGGCCACTGCTCTTAGTAGATTGTGCTGGTCATTATGGGAATTATATGCAAGGGTCTGTATACTTTAATGTGTGTATTGTTAATAAATCACCTGCAGAATTTTTCACTCAATGCTTTTATGAAATTTCACTCTGATAGTAATTTGCCCCGTTTAGTAAATCTGGCCCCAAGGCTGCATTTACTTGATCAAAAATACAGTAAAAGAAAATTATTTTGTCAATAATTATTATAATTTAATGTAATTATATACATTACTCATGGTCCTTTAAAAAATTATTTCCTTTCCGTATATACATGTTATTCTTCTCATTTTTGAAGACATTGTGCAGCAGAATATTTTTGTGAAAACGTAATACTTTTACTTCCTATGTATATTATATATATATATACTGTCACTTTTGGTCATTTAAATGCACCCTTGCTGAATTGCAGTATTTATTTATTTAAAAAGTTAGCGACCCCAAACCTTTGAGCTTTTGTATATATTAGGGAGATGTCAATATCTGCTTTTTATTCTATGTTTAATAAGCCTTAATTAAGTTATAACGAATATTACATAGAATAAAATAAAAAAATATATTAAAAAAACCCCACTCTACCCTGTTCTAGATATTGGTATTTTCCATTTTTCATAATAGTCAACCACTGTTATACTATAAGCAATGGCCAACACCGAAAAGTCAACATGAAATGCCATTTGCACTTCAATATGCAGTAATTACAATTGAAACAGAATATGACGATGCGGCTTCATTTTAACCACCATGACAGGACTGAAAATAACTCATGTGGTTTGGAGAGGAGAAGTTAAAAGAATTTGTGAGAAAGAAAATAGGGTCAATTTGTAATTTCATGCTGACTTAATACTCTAATCTATAATGGCTTACCATTTCTTTTTTCTTCGTTCCCCATTTCTCCTAATTTCTTTCTCAATCCTGCGCTCTCTGGCGTTCCTTGCTCTTGTTTTCTCTTTCATTGTCTGACTCGCTCCAGCTCGTTCATCACTCTCCTCAGTTCGGTGCTGTACCCGCAGGTATCCCAGCATGCTCCGCCCTCCCCAGCGTATCTACGGCTTTTGGCGCACGTCAGCCATTTTTCAGCTGGGCCATACGGCAGGACGCCGGACAGCTTGGTTACGCCCCACAGCGAACGAGCTGGACACGGGCCATGGCGACGATACTTTGCGATCATTAATTGTGCTGCCTTGATGCAGAGGCAGAGGTAAAGACGTCTTCATCTCATGCTAATGCTTTTATACAGCCAGACATTATCGCTACTACTGTCGTATGGAGGAACAAATTCACTTTCTTCAATGTAATATAGGTGAGGTGCGTGTATGTGTGTGTGCGCGCACAAAAATAATATGCCTCTTGGCAGAAGCCGCAAAAGTGTGTCATCCTTAACAAAGAACCAGTACGCTCTTTGGTTGCCATGGTGAAATCCATTGTAGCCAATTAGGTGCAACACCTAGGGTATATCTGCGTGATGGATTGTGTATGTGTGTGTGTGTGTGTGTGTGTTGCTCATAGAGAATAACCATAAACCAAGGGTCTCCTTAACTTACAGGCAATGTAGTAGCTTATTCATTACACACACACACTCACATCAGGCGAATGAATGGTACAGCTGCTAACCTCTACAAACCGTTATGTTTCAGATCTTACATTGGGCTTCTTTATTGCTAAACCTTATGAGATCCTGTGGAGCTGCTTTTAGCCATTATGGCCCCAAAAGCTGGAACATTTTACCAATTACTTTTATATTTATTCATTTGCAACACTTTCTTATCTAAAGCAACTTACAAATGAGGAACGCTGCAAGTGATTTTATAATAAAAGCCAACATATTTGCAGAACACAAAGATAAGGCTTCCAAACATTAACTTTAACACTGATTTATTTATTTTTATTTTTATTATTATTTTTTTTTTTTTCACGTTTAAATTTACTTTTTATTTATTTATTAATTTTTACTCATGTATTAATTTTTTTTTTTTTTACAAAATGTTAATATTTTTTGTAACAGTTAAAAATAAATTAACTTAACATAAGTTCATGCATGAACAATCAGATTTTTTTTTTTCTAGATTAATGTAATATGCAATATGGTTCACTTAATTCATGTTCATTAAATGTTCATATTCATTTATACAACCTAGATTAATACATGTTGGTACTGGTAAATGTTAGGTCATATATATTATAATACAGAAATATAATATAAATAACTTGGACCTCATTGTATAGTGTTATCTTTAATACTAATAATTATAATTATTATTATTTAATTTTATATATAATTAATATCTTATTATTTTAGGTGCGTTTTTAGGTGAGTGTGAGAGTGTCAGCTTTCCAATACATTAATAATAATAATAATAATGTATTACTTATATACACGATTAAATTATTATTACCAATCAGCAAATTCTATTTCTCCATGGCAACCAAAAAGGAACAGCCTAAAGCCATCAACAGACTGTGTGTGTGTGTTTGTGTGTGTTACCCAGTGCTCAACTGACTGCTTAAGTAGAATGTGCTCAATGGGGTGGCGTTAGGCATCTGTTCATGAAGGGTCACACAGATGTTCAATCCAGACACACACAAATAAATGGAGAGCTGATGACATGAAAGAACATGTACCGCATTTAGCAATGTCATCGAGAAGCATCTGGAGCCGAGAGAGTGACTCGGCCTGATAAAAGTGGTGAAGGGCAGCGGTTTTGCGAGTCTCTTTGTTTCCTGCCTGCGACCTTTCCGTTGGCTTATCATGTAAACACGTGTTCGGAAACAGATTAGCGGTTTTAAAGACCCTGTTAGACCAACATTAGTACAGCTTATTAACAGTGGAACTACATTTAAGTGTACTAGCTAGTTTAGGCGGTGATAATGCACCTTCCCAAAGCTAGTCGACGCATTCAAACACTCTGACACGAAACTAACAAGAACAACTAGAAGTAGAAGAAGAGGTGGAAGAAAGAAAAGCTGTACACGTAAGTGCTCATCAGCGTGGAAACACCTACAATAAACACTGTTTAGTGGCCTGAATGCGTAGCTTTTTTCACCTAAAGTATATCTTTTTAACGCTAGTTTATACACAACTAACTGATATTTACACAACATCGACAGAGTCAGAGTTCATCCCAGATTGTTCTTGTGGTGTCACGCGGACGTAAGCGAGTTCGTATCCTGCAGAATCGGCGGTTCTTGTCCAATGCGCAACATTGCCAAAAATGCAAGCGGAAGAAGAGGGTATTTACATACAGGTCCGTTACACTTCACCTTCAATATGAAGGTTTACTCTGAAGATATACTCGTATTTATTTAAAGATATACATCATTTAGCTCGTATGGCCTAGGGATGGGACGCAGCCATACAGGATGTCCTTTGGCAACGTCAGCCATACCGAGATCGACAGGTAGTGTAAGTGGGAAGCAGTGACGATAGAAGGTTTATAGTGAAAAAAAAAAAGGAAAAATAAGAAGAACGAAACAACCTTGTAGAAAATGATGCAAGACGTCTCGGAATCTGAGCAGTCACTTTGATTTCTGGATAAGCATCGTAAAGGTAATTAATGATGAGAAGCAGACAAAAAGAGTCGGCTTCTTCGGTTTTCCCTGTAAATGTAGCCCGTGGAGACAAACGGCTGACGGAATAACAGACGTCCTGCAAGTCCTGGCGGTCCAGATCCGATCTGGTCTGTTGGATATGGGATAATGGTTCCTCTCCTGAAGCACGTTCTCAGATCAGGATGATAGTCTCTATCCTGGCGCGCTCCGATGGGATTGGGCTCACCCGCTGGTAATTCTTCCGCAAGCTGCCCGGCCCGTCGTCCAGCGCCCCCTGTAGTCATGCCAGCGCTGTGCCAGTCTGGCACTGGGACATCTGCAGGTGCATGGACTGAATGCTGTTGAGGATTTTCTTCTGATGGCCGGCTAGGGTCACACCTATCCTCAAAAGATCCCTGCAAACACAAGAAGAACACATAACTACAGTTGGGCAGAGTGTCCACCAGCTGAAAACGCCATTATGCTCAGCTGTCAGCATCGCGAATTAAATGTTTCTCCAACCATTATATTTCATAGCAGTATTATGGTACTGCGATTTAGAAATATATACTCAGAGACAAACATTATCTCCATTGCTGTTCAGCTGTAGTACTGTCGGTAGACCCGCCCCTTCTCCACTGTGACTGGTTAGCTGACAGAAAAGTAACAGTGATGAGTGCAGCGTTTTATCTAAAGCTGAACAACTCTTGGCAGAGAGAAAAAAAAAATCGCCTCAACGCGAGAAAGACATTCAGCGCTTGCCACTCTCCTGCCATTTAAAAAAAAACCTTCAGCACGCCCATTTTAGCAGTAAAAACTAAAATCCAAAATCATTTTACAGGAAAACCTTGAACACTCCCTGAACACCTCCTGACAATGCATCTCTTCCTGTTAGTAGAGTAATGGTCAGCACATCAAAAGGCCAAGTAAGATCAAGACATGTCTGCTACAGCATGTGATTTTAGGTGACTGTTTCATTGCCTCCATAAATTACAAAGACAAAAGAGCAACTCTGAATAAACGCTTAATTTGCTCCGCTATCCTCCAAGATGAGCCTTTATTCTGAATGAGAACAGCCTGTACTATCAATACACAAACCATTCAAACAACACAAGAGAGAGAGGAGCCGCTCAGAGCCCCTACAGTTTATAGATGTGAGAGCAAACAGCATTAACACATGAAAGCTGCTTGCATTTAACTTCCTGTTTATGCGTGGGCTCATACTTATGTTGCTAATTAAGCGTAGACCCTCTCTGTGAGCGGCGGCTGCATTAATCAGAGCGTCAGAGACGCTGCACCTCACAGTACGCTTCCCGCCACGAACAAAACACCAGGAGACGTGTTTTATACATCATTAACAGCATATCCACCTGTTTGCTCGATAGAGACTCAAACAAGTCAAATGCATGCACACATACCTTAGCGATTCATACTAATCCTACTGTATGTTTCATGAATCGATATTAAACAAGTTTGCTGAGATATCTGGCCGCCTGGCATTGGGTGATCAATGACTGTCTGGAAATCTGAAACCAGCTTTAATCACCCTTCACACAGATACAACAAACTAACTCACAAAGCATTAGACATCGTCTGAAATAAACCAATAATATGACAGGACGGCTGAATAAGACGCATAATTGTTGTAAACATTATGATTTTCGGAACAGATGTTGTTAACAGTGTGATAAAACCCTGTTTGAGAAGGCATTTAAAACAGGAAATAAAGTTGCAAATATGAGGTCTAAAGTCACTATTTTGGGAAATAAGGTTGTAGTTGGGTGGTTGACTAGCTGTATGACCTGCTGTTAGTTCAACCAATTTAGAGGTAGTAGGCCATCTTTGCTGATTAATGATCAAAGACTAAGAAATTAATAGATAGAACTTTAGAAATGGCTAGACGTTCCATTACCTGAATGGTTCACACTGGTTTAGGATATTGACTAGTTGTATGACTAGAAATAAGGGCCAATTTGTTCATGTCCGTCAACCTGTTTAGAGCTGGTGGACCAAATGGTGATGAGCTTGCTAACCTGGAAAGTTGAGCAGTTTAATTCGCTCAAATTTCAGAAAACTTTTGAATGTTTACCTACAGTAGTTTAGCTACCTTAAACTAGCCTGATTTTTCCAATTAGTTAGAAACAATGGTTTAAACAGTTTCAAGCTGGTTTATAGTTAGTTAATGAGTTGTATGACCAGGTTATTAGTTGAATAGTAGTTTATTGGTTGATTAATCAGTTTTTAGGGCCATGTTTGACAGATCATCATGGGTCAGCTTGGATAGAACCACATTCCAAAATATCTTGGACTGGCTGACCAGCTTGACCATCTACTGTGAGTATGGCCATTTAAAAAAAAATTATTGACAAATTATGGAACACCGATGTTAAGAAGTTGTAAAAGTCATTTAGAAAAAGAAACTTAAGAGTTCACACTCACTCTGAAGTCATCTGGGTAACCAGCTGTAGGGATGTGAAGCCAGAGTTAAGGAAATTGTCTCTGTACTGAGACATCTTAATGGCGGCCAGCCAGTCCTCTACAGAACTAAAGGTAGTGAAGTCTGGGATGGACCTGTCCAACAATGGCTGGGACGGACTGGAGGAGGAGAGAGAAAGAGAAAGAGAGAGTCATATGCTGGGAGAAAAAGAAGAGTTAAACCAATCAAACTTGGTTGTCAAGGTTGTCGTCTTTGAAAGGACCACCAAACTCTGGACTAAATATGTCTAATTTAATATGAAAACATGCTAAATGTTTAGGGTTTAAAAACTTTTTAATAAAAAAAGTTAAATATCATTTATTCCGGTGATGGCAAAGAGGAATTTTCAGCATCATTACTCCAGTCTTCAGTGTCACATGATCCTTTAGAAATCATTCTAATATGCTGAATATGCTGCTTAAAAAAGTGTATTATTGATGTTGAAAACAGTTGTGCTGCTTATGGAAGCCTGTTTCTGCCACTGAATAAAAAACTTTTAAACAATTCTGAATAAAAAATAAAAACAAGACGTCTCATATTTTCTCGTAATTGGGAGAAGTCAGAATTGTGACTTTATATCTCTGAATTCTTACTGTAACTCAAAATTATGTAATATAAAGTCTACTTTTTCTCAGAATTGTGAGATATAAACGATTGTTGTCAAGTCAAATTTTGAGTGGAAATAAACATTATGTCTCGCAATTCTGGCTCTTTAACTCGTAATTCTGACTTTATAACTCACAATTCTGACTTTATATCTCCCGATTGCGAAAAAAAAAAAAAAAAAAAAAAAAAAAAAAAAAAAAAACTTTATATTGATGATCTTTTGAACTTGAAAGTAGAAACAAACTCGCAATCCAGAGAGAATATGAAAATATTCTTAAAATAAAGACCATAAAAAAGTTTCCACCATAGTAAAAAAACTAAAACTGCGTATAATGAGTTGGTTTGACTCACATAGTGGGTATACTGGCAACTGCTTTAAGACTGGTGGGGTTGCGGATGAGTTTGTCAAGTGTATTGACGATATCCGTGAAGCGAGGCCGAGCGTTCCGATCTTTCTGCCAGCAGTCGAGCATCAGCTGGTGGAGAGCAGTGGGACAGTCCATGGGGGGCGGCAGCCTGTAATCCTGCTCTATAGCATTGATCACCTACACACACACACACACAGAGACATCATTGTCATTAATTGTTTTGCTGTAATTTCTGGAGGAAGTACTTATAACACAGAAACTTTGTGGAGTAACTTAGAGGAAAAAAGTTACAAAGCTGTCGATGGGACAGTCCTATAAGCAACAAGGACATATTTGTACCTTGTTTACCACTAAATGGTACTTTAAAAGTACATACTATAGCCTAAAATAGACAAAAAAAAAGCACCTTTTGAAAGTGTACCGCCTTACTGATTGACGTGCAAAATGTATGGATAAAAACAATAAATAAATCAGTCATAAGCAATTACTTGCTAAATTACTCTCAGAAAGGGCCACTAAACAAATTAGTGAACGAATCATTTCACATTTAAATAAAAATCTAACTCAATTTTTTGGAGAATTTGAAAGATTTGAACCACTGATTCAAACCCGTCACAAGTCTTTGAGTCCCTTAGCAATAAGAAATAAATAATATCATAAAAAGAAAAAAAAAAAATCCAAAAGCACTCAATATTGATTGTGACATATATCAGTTTTGTTGCATAGACATTGCAACATAACAAACAAACAACCCATGCACATGAGTAATCTTTAAAAGTGATCTGTTGTTCTGCCCTCTTCAAACCCTGGACTCTCTTCCCATTTTCTTCTCTTTCTGATTCTGTGACACAAGCAAACATCAAATAAACAAACAAACACACGGTCTAGCCTCTATATACCAATCTAGAGCTCTGCTTTGCACAAACATGAATCTAAATATTTGAAGCTCAATATTCCCTGCTCCCTCCATGCTGGTCGTTTTTCTCCTAAACTGATTCCACGGGAATGCAGTGAGATGTGGGCACTCAGCGCTGCAGATGTCCTGCTGTTTCATTATGCTGATATGATCTTTTTATGGTAATTTGAGACTGGATGATCATTAAAAACTCTAGAAGATCAGATAATGAAGTGTGTGATAGGCCGAAGAAACATTACCCAACTCCTCCACTTTACCTTTGGCGCTTCTTCTGTGTCAGAGTACTGTATAATATAGGAGCTCTGTTGTTTTGATTCTGGTGCATGTCACAAGATGTTAAGGAGTTTTGTAAACCAGAATTTGACAACTTTACAGTCTGATTCCTTCATAAGATCCTTTTCATGAATATTTGACTACATAATTTTCAAATATAACATACGAGATTAATTTGGTCAAGCATGAAATATGATCATATTACCCCAATCTCCCCCAGTCTCTGCACTGGCTGCCTATTAGGTTCCGCATCAGCTATAAAATAGAACTTCTTACCTATAAGGCACTTAATGATTTAGCTCCTGCGTACCTAACTAGTCTTCTAACACGCTACAATCCATCACGATCCCTAAGATCACAAAACTCTAGACTGTTGGTAGTACCAAGGATAGCAAAGTCCTCTAAAGGAGGTAGAGCTTTTTCACATTTGGCTCCCACCTCTTTTTTGAGCTATGGAGACAATCTTGGAAAAAGTATGTATGTGCAGAAAGTAGCAAGTAATTAATTTCTTTAATTTATTTTCTTTAATTTAAAAACACTGAATCAATGCTCAAATGGGTTTTTACAGTTGTGAGTTCAGCAGTCATTACAGTCACAAGTTCCTCAGGGTTCGTTCTGCATCTCTGATGTGTTAACTGAATGCTAAAAGGATTGGAATTTATGTTTTCATTGGCAGGATTTTTCAAGAATCTCCAGAGAACCTAGAATGAGTCTGCTATTTTCACAATTCGAACGGAAAAAAATAAATCCTTTGTCTGCTCTGGGAGATGCTGGGAGATTTGAATGCAGAAAGATGCAGGTACTGTAGATTCAGAGGGAAAAATGGTAAGACTCAAAGTAGTGAGCCTTAAAGCCAAAGAGATTGAAAGGAAATGAGACTCACATCAATGACATTCAGAGGCAAAGCCAAAGGGTGTTTAGTGCTTTATAGTTAATCATACACTTAACATATATCATGAATGCATTGAAAAGCCTTACACTTGGGGTGGTACCCTTTCAAAGTTACTAATATTTAGTACCAATATGTATCTTTATGGTAATAATATGCACCCATTAAGGCAATATATGGTACAAATGTGTATCTTTTGAAAAGTTACCACCTCATGTAAAGCTTTTGCTCTTGTACAGATTCACTTTTCAAACATGCACTCTCTTAAAAACAAAGGTGCTTTACGATGCCATACTGTAGAAGAACCTTTTTTTATCTAAATGGTTCCATAAAGAACTTTCTGTTTCACAAAAGGTTCTTTGTGGTAAAAGAATGTTCTTCAGATTATAAAAAGGTAAGAAAGAAATAGCTCTTTAAAAGAACCTTTGACTGAATGGTTCTTTGTGGAACCAAAAAAGTTTCTTCTATGGCATCACTTGAAGAACCCGTTGAAGCACCTTTGTTTTTAAGAGTGTACAGTTTCATACAAAGATAATGATTTGACACAATGGCATGATTTAATTTTAGTTGTAAGTAATTAATATTTTATTTTATTAATTTTTAGAAATAATAACAACAGTAATTATACAAAAATATATATATGGTATATAATATATAATCGTACAGCATACACTCTCAGAAACAAAGGTACAAAAGCCTTTTCAAAAGGTACACTTTTGTACCTATTAGGTTTAAATATTTACACTTTAAGTTCCCAAAATGGACCCTTTAGGTAATCACCCCCAGAGACAGTTCTGAGAGTGTATTATAAAATATATATTGTAGTTTTATATTTAATTGTAATCAGTTTACTCAGGGCTAGTGTGACTCAACGCCAGTAATAGACAGTCATTTGTATAAAAAAGGACTTACATCTTGGTTGCTCATGTCCCAGTAAGGCCTTTCGCCGAACGACATCACCTCCCACATGACGATACCGTAACTCCAGACATCGCTAGCAGAAGTGAACTTCCTGTACGCGATTGCTTCCGGTGAGGTCCATCTCACAGGGATCTTTCCACCCTGAGGAAACAAACAAAAAATGACAGTTCAGAAAAAATGACAGTGCTAGGATGCTGTCATATTGATTGATTTTTGGATTGATATGGATTTTGGTCATAAGAATCCATGTGATTCATTTATATCCACATAACCATTTAGCAGCA
>JAUMHP010000041.1:16879522-16892659 GCA_032361065.1 Enteromius trimaculatus | reverse complement strand
GGGCTTGGCGTTCGCCGACATCCGGTCTCGCTCCCCGGACAGCACGCCAAATACGCTCTAGTTGTTATCATAAGGAAGCGCGAATTCGTGAAATCAGTATCAACATTTCCATAATATTAAGCACCACAACTGTTTTTAATATTGATTTAAAAAAAATAATAATAAAGTTTTATGACTAGAAATAAACCTTTTACAAATACATTAAAATGGTTTATTTCTTTTTATACTGTATTTTAATGAAAAAAAACAACAACAACAATTTAACAACCCTACACTTTTGAAAAGTAGCTTTCACATTTTTATGTTGTATGTTTTTTGGATGCATATGGCTGATTTAGGTGCTTCTAAAGTGTGGATCCTACTCCAAACATGGGATGAAACAGTGTAACAGTAGGTTGCGCTAGAGTTTAAACCAGTAGCAAACAAGCACAACTCATTTTAATTCACAATTGCCACCCATATGATGTGCACTTTTTGAGAATGTGCATTAAAACTTTGAGTATGCATGTAACTGTGTGTGTCGTAGTGCTATATTTTAAACAAATCGCACTTGTGGTCGTTTTTATCATGCTGGCTAAATCCATACTGGCCAACAGGAAGTAGAGCAGTCTCTGTGTGTACTGGGCTTAAACACACCTCATTTAACAGAATCATTTCTTCGTCATTACACCTGGCTGTCAAAACGAGAGAGAGAGAGAAAGAGAGAGACAGACTCCAGGGAGAGCGTGTGTTGTGCTTCTAGAGAAGGTGTGTGTGCGAGAGGTGGACTTCTCTCCCCCGTGATCGGTGCTAATTGTCGCAACGAATGTCGTGCCATGGCAGAATGCCAGTGGATGTACCCGTTAGCTGGCGCAGAGCGATCCCGCGCACTAATTACTTTAGTGAGTATGACGGCACGGATACGCCTGCACACAGGGAGTTTTGTCTTCATCAGTGTGACATCATTGTGTTCTGTTTGTATTTTCCATTTCATTTGTGTTAGTGAATACTATATTTCAACACGGCGCAATGAAGTGTATGTGCAAGTGTGCATGTCTGTCAGTTTGCTGAGTGCATGCATACTGAAAAGGATAAGTTAATTTACATGACTGATTTGTTTGTGAACTGCATACATGTTTGTATAATTTGCAAGACTGATTTGAGTTTCAGTTTTTGTGCGTGCATGTTGCAAATGCACAAACCTAAAACTTGAAATACATACACACTGATGCATAATCACAGCGACTATTCAGTCCTTGAAATCACATGCATGCAACACACATGCAAACCATCTATATAAATAAACAACATGAAATGCATGCATGCAGCAAATACTGTAAATGAAACAAATCAGTGATGCAAATTATCACATGCATGCAATAAATAAAGCCACGCAAATTCAAAACTCACTGTGAAATCAATTAGTCAAAACATAACATGTTATGTTTTGCAGAAACTATAAAAATTAGCTATGCAAATACATACACTGAACATGCAACAAACATGCAATGCATACATGCATAGCTGATTTGCAATATGTTGATTTGTTACATGCACAGGTCAATAAGTGATTTCACTACATGGCTAACCTAAGTGCTTTATGTTTGTAGCATGTATTGTATGTTTGTTGTGTATGTGCCATGAATGTCCTTCATGTCTTGTAGCTCAAATGATAACGCATGGAGCCAGCAATGCCAAGGTCATGGGCTTAAGAGAATGCATTAATTGATAATATGTATACCTTGAATACAGTCTAAGATGCATTGGATCAAATGTGTATGCAAAAGTAATAAAAGCAGATTTATTGCACAAATGCATTAATTAGTCAAGAAGTAATATGTACCACACCTTCTAACCTGTGTCTCTTTGTGTGTGTGTCCCAGATTGCCAGATCTGTTCAGTTATATTTACACCAGTGTGACAGCAAAGACAAGGAGGGTTGTATAACAGCCTAAAAAATGAATGTGTAAGTGAGCTGGACAGGTAAAGTGTGTGTGTTTGTGTGTGAAGCCCCAGGAACTAGCCAGCTGCCTGGCGGATGTCTTTCTGTCCTGTAGAGTCCAGTCCCCCTGGCATCTAAAGTGTGTGTGTGTGTGTGTGTGTGTCCCTGGCACAGTCATAAGGCAGAACATGCTAGACTACAGATACAGAGCCATTAATCAAACCCATGAGAGAGACAGAGGTTACAAGTGTGTGTGTGAGAGAGAGAAAGAGGGAGGTAAAGGCAATACAGTACAGTATGTGTTTCTTGTTGTCCATTTAAGTTTGCAAAGGCCTAAATTTCCCCAAAAAATAATGGACAAAAAAGGAAAAGAATGGATTTGGAAACGATTAAATGAACCTCAGACGAAAAACTGAATTTTTTTGTGTGTGTGTTCAAACCACTAATAAATGAAATGTGCCCTAAGACACAATAAACACATCCACTCACTTCCACTGAGAGAAAGTGCAAGAGATAAAAATAAATAGAAAGAAAGATAGTGTTAAAAGAATGAGAAAGCTGGCTGAGAAGAACAAATAAGAATGATAGATAGAACGATAGATAGAACGATAGTTAGAACGATAGAACGATAGATAGAACGATAGAACGATAGAACGATAGATAGAACGAACGAACGAACGAACGAACGAACGAACGAACGAACGATCGATCGATCGATCGAGATCGATAGATCGATAGATCGATAGATCGATAGATCGATAGATAGATAGATAGATAGATAATGATTCTTGGTAAGCTGGAATTCCAAACATACTCCTGATGAAAAATAACTGAGCGAAGCAATAGGTCTGGAAAACAGTCAAACACGTTTTTGTGATTTATGGGGGCTGATGTTTTGTATACTGTACAAACCTAAACCTATCACTTACAGGAAACTGTGTGCATTTTTCGATTTTCAACAAAAAAAAACCCCACACCATTTAGTATGTTTTTTAAGCCTTTTGAATTACGGGAACACCAAAACTATCCTCATAAATCACCTTCATATTGTAATACCTATGCCATTATACAAATTTGTGTCCTCATAAACCACATAAACACACACACACACACACAACCTGTTTATGACACACAGTGATGATCAGTCAAACTTGGAATCTAGTGAGCATAAAAATGGAACAGTGAAGCATTTATTTCGACAACTCTAAATAAATCTGCTCAAGAAACGAGATCACTCAGATCCAAAGAGTGCATCCTCACACACACACACAAACACGCGCAGGCGTTGGCGTGGGGGTTCGTACCATCTGTGAGGGTTTGGAAGCACATTTTGCTGCTGTATTTGCCGAAGCCGGCAACCGTCCTGGCGCGAACCTGCATCACGTACATGGTTCCCTTCCGTAATCCATCCACACGAGCCGTGTTCGTCTGACTCCTCACCTGCGTGGAGTTCACCTCAGACAGGTCCTGCCAGACAGAGAGATTGACTTTTTTTAATTACAGATTTTATTAACATAGACCTCTGTTTTAAAGTAAAAAAACAAAACAAAAAAAACAACAACTGAGGGCTTGCTAATATATCACTTATTTCTTCAAGACTGCAAAAATCATCTTCCATTAGAGAATTCCAAATTTGTCTCATTTAGAGCCTCAACAACTTCTCAAACTGTGCTCAAATGTACCAAGACACCAAAAATTCTTTCAAAAACAAATGATCTGAGCTACAGTATCTGAGAAACACCTGAGACAAAGTTGATCATCAATATATTATTAACCGAGACCTCAAAGAAATAGAACGTCTAAAACTGCTTTCCTTTTTGGGGAGGAAAAAATCTTGGTTTAGTAAATGAGCCTCTTTGAAGAGTCGCAGGCGAGCACTGATGCCATCAGAAAGGACATTTAGCAGCAGACGAGACGGTAATGTGTTAGTGATGAGATCTCTCTTTCTAAACTCCATCAACACCTCAGAGCGAGGAAGTGTGTGTGTGTGTGTGTAGAGAGAAAGTGGCTGACTATAACTGGCTAAGTAATTTACCATTCATATCATAACCGTCTTTGATGTTGTTTATTACATTGGAGTGTGTTTTTAAAATAAAGAAATAGTATTACTAGAAACATTTAATTTGTCAATATTCTGTTTTATTCTACATTGTATGTAGTTTTGTATATTTTAGGGAATTTGGACCCTCTTATAGTTAAGTGAGTTGAATTTACTGTGGTAATTATATCACTGCTGTAAATTTAAGTGAAATGCTGTACATGTGCATTTGTTGCTGCCGTAGAACAATCCACAGCTTTCACAAAGTTTTGCACCCGTTCAAACTTGTATGCTCCCCGAACAAGAGCAAGAGGAAGGAACAGACACCATTTACCATTTTGAAACTGATATTTAAAAGCAAACACTTAAAACAGCAACATGACATAAAAATGGACCTTATATTACTTTTCAAGCTCCAATCAATTTCGGACAGATAAAATCAGATGTCAGAATTAGATTGTTTCTCAGTGAATATCTCGTTCCTTTTGAACATACAATCACATTACGGAAGTAAAATATGCTGCAAACAGCGTTTCATGTAAACCTTTAAAAACCGGCCTTCTTTGTACTTCAAAAAATAAGAAAGCAGAAAGCTTCCTTTAATTTGGAAGAGATGAAAGGCGAAGCTTACTTTGAGAAGTACAAAAAAAAGTCTAAATAAAACAACAGCAAAACTCACAGCACTACTTCACACACGACAGAAACAGATTGCCTGTCAGTTAATGTCTCTGAGCAGAATTGATGAGGTTTCATTGGATTTTATTTCACACTCATCAGTCGGCTTACATGCAAATGTGCCGTGGTAGACAATAAAACACTGAAAAGATAAAGAGTGAATCAGGATGAAGTCTTGTGTGTGAAACCGAAATTATTCCGTTTCATTTTAAGTGCAGTCTGTTATAAAACGCAACAAATAAAATTAAAGTCTGAACAGCTGAGAGTTGAAAATACTCATTTGCATTTAACATACAGAAATCTTTTATGTATAGCCCTGTGCAAAAGTCTTTGGCCACTAATATTTTCACCAACAAAAAGTGAAATATTTTCAAATTTGACACCAAAAAGTCAAAAAAATTTCAAAAAAGTCAAATATTTACATATTTTCAATTTGTTTGTACATACCTGCCTGATATAGTCTCTATATAGTGAATTAGTTTTTTTTGCGTTGTAAGCAAACGTATAAAACACAAAAAAAAGGTATTTTTGGAGTAAGAAAAAGAGACAGATATAGTAAAGCCTCAGACAGAGAAGAGAGAGACTTTCCTACAACATTCAATTTAGTTTTCAAGGTCTCATCAAAATTCACATCAGCGCGTTGCTGAAAGCCCACGCTACACACAAAACACCCCACTGTGATGGCCGAAGGCGAAATCTGTTTAACAACTGCAACATAATAATAATAATCAGGGAAGAAATAACAGTGATATTAATAATTCAGGTTGAGAATGTGCATGAGTGACATGTGAAGGGGCAGGAGGGTTTGGCGTGTTGTCTGTAATTTACAAAACAAGATGGTATGTCTAAATATGTGTCATCCTCATGGTGGTAAATGAGCAGGAATGAGAGGACTGACATCACCTCAGCTATAAAACAAGCGTGAAGGGCACTAGAGCACTGAGATATAAATAATGAAGGACTCTCACAAACACATGATTATGACCTCACCACTGGTTCATAAATAAATAAAAGCAGCGAGTGTCATTTAGGGAATCAGACAAACAATATTTGTGCGTATGATGGAATCTGCCCTTCTTCTTTATAAACAATAGTTCACACAAAAAAAATGACAGGCCATCCAAGATGTACAGTAGTTGAGTTTTTATAGAAGAGATCTGTAGAAATGCAGTGTTAGCAGTGTATGGGTGCCGTCAGTCCAAACAGCTAATAAGAACACCACGATCCACAAGTACAACCACACCAGTCCACTCCAACAGTTAACATTTTGTGAAGCAAAAAGCTTCCTATATATATATATATATATATAAAAAAAAAAAGATTAACACAATTTCAAGTCATGAGTGAAAAGAGTCCATAAACTATTGTCCTCTTACATCAAAATCCACCGACATATTTGTTTACAACTGCTTAGGACTATTTTACAGCAGAAAGATATTATGGACATTATACATAAACGCATATTTTAGTTAGAAGCAACTGATTGAAAAAAACAAAACAAAAACATTTTAATCATTAATTTGCTTCTTGAACCTTTTCTTTTCTCAGGATGTTCATTGATGGACTGGAGGGATGTGGATAACTTGGCCTCTCATTCTGGTGGCACCCATTCACCGCAGAGGATCCGTTGGTGAGCAAGTCATGTAAAGCTAAATTTATCCAATCTGCCCTCATGGAAAAATAAATTCATCTACATTTTGAATGGCCTGAGGGTAGCTAATTTTTTAGCAAATTTCTGCACTATACAATCATTATAACACTATATATCATATACTGTACAGTAGTGATTATAAGTCACACGGTAAATTTGTGAGAAGGACAGTCTGAAATTCATATCAACATTATAAGACTGCAAGATTTAAAACCACAAACCTTTACTCAAAAAAGTGTTTTCAACTTAATTAGCCTAACCCATTACCTCTGGGGGTTTATTAACCCAGCGTAATGAAACGTTGAACTTTTCATACTTTGTGATTGTCCTCGCGTAGCGCACAGATTACAATCTGCTTCAGAACCTGTCAGAAACACTGCTGTTCTGGAGATTAAATAAGCACAGTGTTGAGTGACACAAATTAACATGATTTGAAAAGAAATAAATACACAACAGCAGAACAAGCTATCTCAGATTCTGTTAGTGATTTCTTAAAGACTCTCACATCTTATCAAGGCTGTCTTTGATTGTGGCCAAACAATTTAATTAGAAAGAAACTGAAAAATGTTCAGTGTGAATGTATTCAGAATACTAGATTACTACATATCACATACTGAACTCACACAAAAGGGAGGATTTGCAGTAATGTCAAAGAATAACTATTTTTGGTTCTTCAAACAACTTTTCAGTGAGCTATTCTTTCTTTCTTTCTTTTTTCTTTCTTTCTTAGTAGTCTTTTGTTTAATGGAAAGGTTCAATGAAAAAAAAAGCTTTTTTTAAGCTAAGTGGTTGCAATTTATTTATTTTAGCTACATTCAAGTAATAATTCGTTAAAAATGTGAAAGTCAACAAAATGTGTTTATTTGAATGTAGCTGAAATAAATTGATTGCAACCACTTACCTTAAAATAACGTGTATATTTTTTTCCAGAAAAATATACAAAGAAGAACCTTTATTTGGGCTATTTTATTTTGGATCTAATTTTGTGTAGAAAATCTTAATTGTTGAAATTCTAATCAAATAATGATTTAAAATTTAAAATAATAATTTTATTATTAAATACTTATTACAACTTAATGTTTTATCATTATAATATTAAGATACTTTTTAATAATAGATAAAATGTAAAAAAAATAAATAATTTATTTATTATTTCCTTATATCTAACTATTAATTCTGTTATTTTATTTATCGTCTAGTTTGTAGACAATTTTTAACTGCCAACAGTATTTTTCCTCAAATAATATTGTTATTTAAAATTATTAATTAAAAATAATATTTTAGTATTAAAATAATGAAATTAATGTTTAGTTATAGATTTAATTAACTTTTTTTTATTATTGAACATATTTTATAGATCTTTTTGTTCTTTTATTTTGCATTTATTTTGTGTGAAAAACCTTGCCATTGTCAGTATTCTGATCAAATAATGATCCAACAAAGATATCAAATGACAGTTGCTACTACTTTAGTTAATTCGTGCTAAAGATAAAAACAAATAATATATATATTTTTAAGTATTTACATTTTCTTTATGTATATAAGAGATATGCATGCTATATACAAATACAGAAAACGTAAATGCTTGACATATAACCAGTGTTTACTTTGAGCCACTTTACTTTACATACAGATCTGGCTACTACTCCCCAGCAGTGAATGCTACTTTGGGAGCGAACCTCTCCCGCTGTCAGTCAAATGGGGATTATGGGAAGTCCCTCCCCACTCCTACCATCTCAAAATGGTGTTAAAAGTAGGCGGAGCTTGTGGCAGGCAGCCAATAGGAGAGCTGCCAGGGCACACAGACACGGTTCTCAGCAGGTCCTCAGTGAGCAGTGGGTCTGTTTTGGCAGGAGGCAGGTGTCACTGCCACAGACCAGCAAAGCAATCTGTCCTGCTGAAGGGAGTCGCCTGTCCTACACACACACACACACATGATCACAAACAGGGGGACGGGGCTGGTGTCAAATCAGTCCTTCTGTTAATGGACCGTGGACCGCATACACACACACCATCTCAAACATCCTTCAGTGAACATGGCACGGCTGGCTGTGGCAAAGTGCCACCTCCCCCAACTGGGTGGCACATGCCACCTCTGCTTGCAGGATGGCAACACCACCTGGTAAGAACTACGAAACACAAAGACTGTACTAGGGAAGATTACTTTTAGAGAATAAACCTGCATTACTGCTAAGCTGGTTTGATTTTGTTTTTAAAGTGTTTTTTATCAAAGATATACTCTTTCTATCACTGAATAAAACATTGGTTTAAGATTTACTTTTTTACTTTGAAATTGTAAATAATTGAAAAAAAAAAAGTAATGTAGCTTATTATGGTGGTCCATACAATTATAAAGTAACGTGTTGAATTAAACATGAATTTCTGAAATAGACTGAAACAGTATTTTCTTGTAAGATATAATCTTAGTTATTTTTAATGACTTTGAAAAATCATATTTATATTGCAGAAAATTTCTCAAGTCAATTTGTGTTTTTTTTTTTTTTTTTTTAACCTAACCATTAGAACAACAGTGTCATTTCCTTCCTACATTAGTTATATATGTAATATATGTAAAAAAAAACCAACAACAACAACAACAACAAAAAAAACAACAACATCTGGTACATAATAGTTTGTTTTTGAATCAGACTACACTTCTTACACTGTATATTTCTGATTAATTAAATACAAATAGTTCAGAAGAGTCTGGTTGCTCTCATACAGTATGTTTTTACCGAGTTATAAGACTAATTTGTTTGTAAAACCAGACTACATTGACTGCTTTGTATGCTTTCTGATTCATTAAATACAACCAGTTCATAAGAGTCATTTGTTTGTAAAATCAGACTACATGATTATTTTAGTATTGTACTACTATATTATTGCATGACATGTTTCTCATTCACTAAAAGGAACTAGTAATTTGTTTATGAGTCAAATGAAACTGTGCAAGCTTTATGCTCAGTCCATGTTTCTCTCGGGAGTAAGTCGCAATACGAAAGTAAACCTCCGGTGCATGCAGACTTTAATGATTTTCTTTATTATTTTTTTAACATTCTTAAAACTAGAAACTAATCTTAAACTACACAGTTACTAAGCATATTTTCAGGGAATCATGTGCAAGCTGAAAGGCACTAAGATGCTAACAGATCAGTTACCCAGAACATTGTTCTTGAGATTCTCTGAAGTCTTAGAGACGGTACTGTATGTGTTGAGCTACGGGTTCAACTCTGTATTCTGTGCAGCACGGAGAGATCGCCGAGATTGAATTCATTGAACTGAAACAAAACCTTGTATTGGCCTTGTGTACGGTTTCATATCTTTGTAATAACAGCATCGCTTTCGTACTGACGGCTGGGTTTCACGTCCTGCTACGCACGCCGCATAATACAGACAGCTTCAGAGAAATATTTAGCCGCAATCACAGAAGGGAAGAAGGGAACAGGATGGAAAATTCTCTACATTTTTTCACACCTGTGCAAGGGGGACACAAGCGCTCGATTTAATCGAGTAGAAGAACTCAAGAAGTGCGCTCTAATATGCTGAATTGCATTATAATAGCACCTGTTATAAAACCATCTTAGCTAGTCTATAAAGTGAGCAAGTGAGCGCTATTAATCTGCAGTAGCGTTGTTCTACAGGAAAGAGAGAGGGAAACTGTTGAGCCGCGAGCCAATACTCTTTCTTCGACTCGCAAAGTGAGATACATGAGATGATTTCAGAGACAACAGCGAGCTTAACGTGAGCGAAAGATCAACAAACCCCAAAAAGCTACAGGGGAAACATCACAAATGCTTCCATTACAAAATTAAACAATGACTACATGGACGCCAATACTCTGAATTGAATTAAAGACAATAGTCTGACTAAGAATCTACCATGTAAACGGAGATTTTTGATTATCTTAATAATGAAGTCATAATTGAAGTAAACACAAATCGAAAACTCCCGCAAAAGCTATAGAGAAGATATAGTGAAGAAATAATTATTATTTTATAAAGTATTAGGCTACATGAAGATTTCCAAGTTATTCAAATTCTTAGAGACACAGCCTTATTCCTTACTTAAAATATATTGTACCAGAAAACCTTTAAGGGTATCGAAAATACAATATCTTAAAAGGTTACGCCATCTAAAGAAAACCTTCAATGTACTGCCAAAGACTTAAAAAGATGACCCGATGAAAGAAGGAATAAGGAGGAGGAACACAAGACAAGTGCACTTCATGTAGGGGTATCTCGCTGAATGCCACTCCTGACCAAGTAGAACATAAAAGGCTGGCTTGAACATGCTAAAATTCATTTGGACAGAGCTGCCGATGTTTTATGGATGATGCGACCCAATTTAAAAATTTTATGAATCAGCAGTAGCTCTGTTCCAAATTTTGACAAGAATTGTGATGCCTCTGGTGCAAAGACTGAAGATAGACTTTACTGAAGGACAGTCATCCCAAACTATGCATCCAAATCTGCTTATACTTGGTTTAGAGATCAGTCGTGCAATGTACTTGAGTGCCCTGTTAAGTCTTCAGAGTTAATTCTCATTGAAAATATTTTGTTGAATTTGAAGAAAGCAGTGTCAATGTGAAAGGCAGAGGTTATCAGTGATCTGAAAGCTTTTTCAGGCAAGGAATGGGCCAAGACCATACTGTATATATATATATATATATATATATATATATATATATACTGTATTTAAGCTATTTGGTATAACCAAGAAATTCATTCATTACACTAGAATTAAAATGGAAGGAATTCTGTTGAGACAAAACTAGAGGACTTGAGGACTAGAGAATTACTTGTTGAATATAATGGAAGCATTCATTTTAATTTTGTTAAATAATCATTTGGAAAGCATAACAAGAGCAGTCTAGTTTTGTTGCAACTAGCTCACTTTCATTATAAATCAACAAATCTGTTGACAAAATGTGTTCTAGAATTGGGAGGGATGTAGCTGTATGTGTCGCTCGCTCTCAGTGCAGACAGAGAGAGAGAGAGAGAGAGATAGGAAATGGAAAAGTAGCAACAAACACAGGAGAAATGCAGAGCGCTGTAGGCAGAGATCAAACAGCGTACGTGGGCTTTTATGGATTATGATTTTGCCGTGCGTGGGCTTGTTATTATGGAGCGTTCTATTAGAGAAATGTAATATTGTAGTATTGTTTATGAAGACTAATGTTGGCATGTTAACTGAGAGACATTCTGAATGAAGCGTAATGTATTTTTAAAGATGCCAATATGAGATGACTCATAATCCTCTACCTCTGGGCTAAAACACGCGCACACACACACGTGCAGCTTCTTATTGCAGTTAATGGAGGCCCTGACCTTTTAAAAGCGAGTTATCTTCTGTGTCATGAAACTATAAGAGACAGAGATCAGAGAAACGGGATGGATAGAGTGAACGAAAAAGAGAAAAAGAGAGAGAGGCAGGGAGAGGACTAAACTAAAGTCTAATAGTCACATCTGAGAAATGAAAACGACATATTTCTTTTATTCTTCATTAATTCTTTCAACATTTGTTCACTGTTAATCTCCCAGTTTTGTCTTTTTGGGTAAATTTGAACCTTTATGTAAATGAATTTCTCATTCATAACCCATTCTTATGAAAACTGTCACACGGATGGTAAATTAGGGCTGTCGGTCACTTAACATTTTTTAGCAAAATACTTCAATGCTATGCCAATTAACTAATTAATAAAATCAATCACAGTTATAATATTTGGTGACGCAATAGAGTCATAGACAATACATTATTTTGACAGATGAGCAACAGACATAATAAAAGTGACTTTAAACATCAATATAATAACAAAAATAATAATAATACAAATGATTATTGGAGTACACCATTCAAATTCATCCAGGACTAAAGACGTGGCGTGAGGACTAAAGCTAGGGTTAGCTGTGACCCTCAGCTTCCAGATCAGCAGCACAGACCGCCAGGGTAAGAAGCGGAGCATGCAGGTGCCTGATCTCAAAGCATTAGAAGGTTAGAAGCATTGTGCTGCAGTAAATACAGAACGTGATAGCAATATTGGTAACCCTTTCCTAGAGGCTTTCAGAGAGTTTTATGCAAGCAATGATTTTAATAGCCCAGTCACATTCAACTAATGGCACCACTCGGATGCACCCGGCATTTTTATGAGCTCGCAACTTACCGTCCTGTTATATCTGTTTGTAAATTCCGGACAGGGTCTCAGAGTTCAGTGTGGTTGATTTTAGACCTCACAGACTTTATTTTACCGGAGCACACTACAGCATTTAGGAGAGCACAGGAAGTGTGGCAGCACGAGGCCAGAGCTTCGGCAGTTCTCCATTAGCCTTGATGATTGAGGTTAGAGACTCGTGAACCATTGTCCTAGAAAACTACCACTACATCTATAAGGGTCCAGGCAGTTATCTCAGCCAGTATAGGAGATGCAGTGTAGCCTTCTGCGTTACTGGAAGTGACAAGTTCTGCTGGTAATTGACAGCCATGTTGTGGCAGCCTGCAGCTCTTTTGAAGGAAGTCGGGAAGCTCTGTTGAGTGTCTCGGCAAAGGTGAGATACAGAAGCACCTCCAGGGACTTGTGAGCAAGTACAGCCAGACACGGTTATAGTGAAGAGTTTTGTTTAAACTGCTGGTTCTCAGAAGGTTTTGCTCCGGATTCAGAATAGCATTAGACTATCAAGTGGCAAGACCAAGTTATATCAGAATTGCTATCATGCATCATTAATTTATCATTACTATAATTTAATTACAATATAATTAATACATATTTTAAAACACACAGAATGGAAAGTTTTCTCTTTTCTTTAAAATATCAACATTCAAATAATGTATTTATAACATATTTAAATTATTTATATA
>JAUMHP010000041.1:16863492-16874385 GCA_032361065.1 Enteromius trimaculatus | reverse complement strand
AGTAAATGTATCAATAAAACACATTATTAATTCAACATCTTGTCCAGCATTCTCAGTTTGTCTCCACACATCACCCAGACGTCCATCTGATGCTTTTAAAATGGTGACTCAAGCAAAGTGTCACCCTGCTCCGAACCACGGCCTTTGAGTCCTTCTTTCTCGCTCTCTCGTTCATGCTCTGTTGCCCATCTTTGCTCCACATTAGCAATTACTGGCAGTGTGCTCTCCCTCGTTCTTTCTCTCTCTCACTCACACACATACACACACAAACACACACAGCTGCAGAGAGGCTGAGAGAGTTGAAATTGCTTTTCTGCAGTTTTTGTATCTCCATGTTGGGAGACGATCCACCTTCTAAACCCACACATACACACACACACACACACACACACACACACACATACAGCAGTTATTTACCATTCCACACATTGTGTAGGAAAACGGAGATTACCAGCCTTACTGTGTGTGTGTGTGTGTGAGAGAGAACTTTGTGATCAATTTTTAATTTTCTTATCTAAAGAACAGCAGAAGCTCCAATCCCTTTCCTTCCACACACACACACACAGCTGCTGACTCTTCCTGCTGTTTTTCTTGTACACCCACGTTTTACATATTAAGGGAAAAAAAAAAAAAAAAGAGTAATTCAAATTATAAAAAATTAATAATAATAAAAATAATAATATATTTAATAAAACTAAGACGTAAAATGTATTAAAATAATAATATTAATAAATATAATAAATCATGTATTGTTCTGCAGTGCCTCTATTATGCCTTCCATGCAGTGTGTAATGTATATGTATGCAAACAATCTGCAAAGTTGTAAATCCAAAGGTTCCTGATGAATAAAGTTGTTGGCTCCGAAATTAAAGAATCAACTCTATACAGCTTAAACGGTAGTTATTTGAATCCCACTTCCGTGACAACTACGTCACTGCATAACACATTTGCATAATTCCTGCCTATGTTGTACATAAATAAACACGTGATTTTAATGATGACTGCTCTACGCGGTAGACCAATCACAACAGACTGGACCATATGACCAACCTGAGCAGATTAGGCTCACGGAAGGGAGGGGTTTAGGGAGACTCAATCTTAGAAATGCTTCAAAATAATTGCTTGGAAAAATTAGGTGATATAAACACATATTTTTTTCACCTTGCATGTACACTTATTACAGGAGACTCCCAAAACAATATTATAAGCCTTAAAAAAGGCCTAATGGGGCAATTTAATATAATATTACTACAATCAATGAATGATTATATAGAATCATCAACTTACCAACCAACTAATCAATCAAATAACATTTTTTATTTATTTGAAGACAGAACCTGATCAGGAACATTTGACTGGATTAAAATCATTCCTTTCTAACAGCATAAGGGTATGGCATGATGTTCACGCATTTAGCCGTTTATTGGTTTGCTTCAGGGAAACTTCTGACTAAATGTCTGATCCAATACTTCTCAAAGCCTGAATATTTATTACTCCACGCTGGTTGAATGCGTGTTTGCGTTTAGCGTGTCTGCCAAAACTCAAATCGGAGGTTTTCCTGCAGTTTCCTCCTCACAGCTGGCAGGAATCCTCTATCCTGACAAAGATTTGTGACTCTTCTCCTCTCATCACCCTCTTTCCCCTCCAACTCATCTCTCAGCATCCACGTCTTCCTCTCTTCTTCTTTTCAGCCCCTGGTCCTCAACAGGACGACTGCTTCAACATTAATCACAGTCACACTCCCTGCCAAACACACGAAAGCCAAAGACAAAACAAGAAAGACAGGGGAGCAAGATACGGCAGATGAATTCTAAACAACAGTTTCTGGAGCCAGACAACTACTGCACTGCTCTCCACAGGTCTCTACGTGTTCACACCACATTCACTAATACTGACACAAAGATCACAATTTTCTTTAGAGTTTGAGGTTACACTTTATTTCGAGCCCACTTTATACTAGCTATAAGTAGCTTTGTAACTACGGTACATGTCAACTCGTTGTCAATTTTATTCTTATGAATTTGCAACTACATGTCTGCTAGCTCTGAGTAGACTGTTAGGGTAGGTTTAGGATTAGTAGAATAAGTTGACATATACTTGCAAAGCTTCTCCTAGTCAGTGTTGTGGACCCATCACAATAAATTGTTAGAAGTTATTAACCAAACAGTCTACTAATATTCTAATGGCTGCTAGTTGACATGTAGATTTAAAGTTAGTTACTGTAAATGTATTCTGATTAATTTGGATGTGTCAGGTAGAGTATATGTCAGTTCTCTCTCAACTAACGCTGTGAATTATAAAGGGAACCATGTCTATTGGTAAATTATACATATATTATTTTAATATACTGCTATATTAATTAACTGAATTTTATATGAATGAACTGAACTTAGGTAAACGTAACATTCTGTGACATTGTTTACAAGCTGTTTTATTGACATCCTTTCACTACTAAATGACTAGTGATTTTTCCGAAAGTTGTAGTGCATCTTTCAACACACCTTCTGATGCTGGTTCATGTTCATTTTGTGCAATAACTAGTAGTAAAGAGTAATAATCAGCAGTCGTGGCCTGATGGATAGGGGGTTGGACTTGTAATCAAAAGGTAGCAGGTTCGAGCTCTAATTTCCAGCACTCTTTCCACCTTCAATACCATGACTTAATTCCAAGTATGGGTCACCATACATGGCCACAAGTCATTCACTTCACTTCATAATAAACCTGGCAGATCTTTTTGAAGAACAAAGCTTATAGTCATTTTCTTGGATGCTAGAAACATTACAAATAATGTATATTGTAGTGAAGCATTCAAGCAATTTTTAACTCAGCCATAGTATTTACATAGAAAACTGCATTAGTTATCCAACAGGAACTCATTGACCATAAAAAGCAGGCGTTACTTTGCAAAACAGCTGCACGTGCTCCATCAGTCTGAACATGATGCACTTTCCATTGACCATAAACAAACACACAGAAACACACAAGGCACATAAAGCCAGAGAGGAAAGAGAGAAAGTGTCTTGAAGAGATTGATAGGGTGTGATTGTCATCCAGACACTGATAGTATGTACTAGACCCATAAAACCTGCCTGAGTGACAGCTGAATACAACTCACCCTGCGCCTCAACCCCTGCTCTCACTGTCTCCATCTCTCTTTCTCTCCTCAAGCACACTCATTATTTTCTGTACTTCAGAACCTTGCCCTCTGCCAACACAATATCAAATTCTCCAAAAATAAATGCAATAAAGAACAATATTAACCAAAACACATAGCGTCAGCGCTTCGTTCTGCATTTGGTGATGATGTTTACAGCATGTCTGTCGTGGTTAGTTGATGCAAATCCAATATAGAGGATCTGTTTCTGTTTATGGCTGCGCTGCCCTTACTATTGAACAAAGTGAGTTTTATAGCAATTACGGCACAGAGCAACTTTTAAAATTCATTTATGCCACACTTGATCGGAGATTTATCGATTTCCTGTGCGATTGCCTCTTGTTTAAATGGATGGATTCTTCTCCAGCTGCTTTATGTTCTGCTCTTCTCCTGAGTTTATTGTAGTGGCTCATGGGAACAGTGTTTGCTGGTAATTGGTTTTGTAACCACTGGTCTATGAGGTCGGTCTCGATGGGGCGATTGTGGTTTGTGCTTTGAACGAGAGAGATTAAGAGAGAGTAGCCTTATAGAAAAATACTGCGATTGTTCCATTGTGCAGATTACAATACCGTGGTACACTGATCCTGCGGTATGTATATCACCTATCTATCTACATATCTATAAATGCATAAATAATACACACACGTGACAGACTTACAAGTGTTGGGAGGGCTAAAAAACGACAACGAATAGAAAATGAACACAGATGAAAAATTGATGATAGTCTTCGGCTTTCTGTTTGGTGCATCATGGGGATAAAGTACAGCAGTTTTGAAAAGACTGTCTGAAATGGAATTGCTTATAAAGTTAGGAAGAACAAGCCATCACACGAAATGACTGCTGACAATCCAGTTTCTTAAAGCAGAGAAAAATATGTTATTTTGAAATAAATAACAATAAAACCTACAGTACAGGAGGCTGGAAAGCAGCTTTAAGTCTCCAAATGGCTAGTGCTTGAAAACAACAAACACTCCCACGCTCTTTCAGCACAAACATTATCAAATGTCCTGTTTTCACAGAGTGCTGGAGAGATTTACAGACGTGCTCGCTTCTCTAAATGGACGTTTACCGTTCCTCTGACCCCGGAGGGCTGGCAAACAGGAGACAACGACTGAAATTAATCATTATGTCTTACAGAGTTTAAGGAAACAAGCAAATTAGACTTTAGATAATCTAAAATCATTAAATTTACCCAGGTTTATGGGAAATGAGGATCTATGGTTTACATATAAAGTTTATTGGACAGTGTAATAACTGCATAATAAAGTACATTTTCAACTCATTAAATTAAATATAGAAAATACAAAAGTTCCTTTTGGCGTCAGAGTGGATACTATATTGACAAGCAAGTTTCTAGGGAGAAGATAAAAATTTCAATGAAAATGACATACATTTTAGTATTAAATATTGTATAACTTCAGAAGCTTTGGAACATAATGTGCAACTCATGTTGGACTACTTTTATGGCACTACTTTTTTGTTCTTTTCCAAGCTTCAGAGCCACTGGTCACCACTTGCTTCCGTTTGGATTGACATGAGGTTAGATGATATATCTACATAATTATCATTTTTAAACTAGAACGGAGCACTCAAGCTAAATGAACAGTGTTTCCTTCATCCAGCTTTGTGTCCAGCCTGGGACAGGCTTGAAATACACTTTAAAACCAGCCATATCGATGAGGGAATCACCAGACACACGGTCCAGATGCCAGTCTGGGAGTTTAATAACCCTTCAGAGCCGCAGGGCTGGCAGTCACAGGTTTTATATCCTTTACTCTTTGCCCACCATTTTTGCCTTTCTATTCCTCTCTTTCTAACAGAATTAGAAGTGTATGTCCATTTTTATTTTATACTAAAATAAAAACATAAATTTTATACCAAAATAAAATAAAGCAGGATCCAAAAATATTTTATATTAAAATATAATATTATAAAAGGTAACAATAATATTATATATAATAATTTAAATCTAAATATTAATATAAAATAAGTAAATAATAATAACAACACAAACACTTCAAGTCCTATTCCGATCAAAACAACGTAAAGAATAAAAAAAGAAGAAGAATCTTCTCAACTGCCGTGATTTTGTAGATTAAAAAAATATATATCTATAACTGCAGTAACCATCCCCCAGTGTACCATACATTTTTTAAAAGCCACTTACACAACCTGGTTAAATCATTAGTTTATCTCTCCATGCAGGAAATGAGAGACTATACATACTGTGATACACATTGATTAGTCTGTCATGTGTCCCTACAATTATTTCTAATTGACACTGACTCCAAATACACATGGAATATAATAGACAGACCGCATGATAAGACGGAGCCCAGGCAGCTGGAGTCTTTACCTGTGTTCCCAGCAGTTATTTGTGAGTTTTGTGGACACCATTAAAGACAAATTTCTTCACTCTAGCAGTGGAAACAAGGATGTTGTGCTTTTGTGTTGCATACAAGCTTTTGAAAGTTGACAAATAGCAACCTACAGACTATATAATGTGCAATAACTACACCCTCCATGCATCTGAAAGGTCAGCCTCTACTCCCACCCAACCTGTCCTTCCCTATGTGCCCAGACCAATAGCACCAAATGCAGTTTGTAAATGCCAAACACTCGCTGGGTGTTTTCTTCTCCAAACCACTGAACCCATCCAGAAACACAAGGCGCCTCCGGGTGAATAAAGAGCCCAGTTCAGCGCTTGACCTGTTACGCTGAAAATAACCACAGTCGCCATCACGACCCCAGTGACATTTTTCAGCTCAGTGGCTCCATGGAGAAATTTCAGCCTGTTTTTCTTTGCTGTTGTTGTTGATGTAACATTAGCTAATTTGAAATTGATCAGCAAATTTTTATCTTTTTTCTCAATTAGGCCACGAATGCCCCTGAAATTATGCAGATTTATTATCTATATATATATATCTATATCTATTTATATTAATGCTGGTAGCAGATTTGCAGCTTAAAAGTTTTTTTTTTGGTAACATGTGAGATATATATATATATGTTACGACCCGCTCGTTTGAGGTTGCAACATAAAAGAGGAAACAAACCAAGATATATAACCAATGCAAATTTATTGGTCAAACTATTTAAACAAACAAACATAAGTCTAGGGATAGGGCAAAAGAATATCACAACCAAAACCTATTCTACATGTCATTGAAAATGAAATGCACAGGGCAAAACCCAGAATTAAAGAATCAACCAAAAAGTTACAGGTTACAAAAAAAAGAAACACTCGTGAGACTCTCTCTCACAGAGTCTGCCTTAGTGTACACACACACTTGAATATATATACTACCAATTAACAATTAACACAGGCTAGACCAATTAGAATCAGCCACACATCTCAATAGGGCGGGAGAAACTTCAGGGTCGTCACAAAATGCTGCAGACCCCGTTTTAGTTGAAAACGCTGGGGTTGCGTTTCAGTGTTAACGGAGCAAAACAGAGACTCTACGTGCATGTTTGCTCATGTGACATGTTTTTTAGGTTTAGATTGCTTCTAAAACACAGCGGAAACACCAGTTTAAATGAGTTTAATTGCCATTCTAAAACAATGCTTTAATATGAAAATGCATTAAATGGGGCCTAATGGTTTTCCCAAAAGAGTCCAGCTGAGATACAGAGCTGTTCTAATAAACCACTGAACTGTGCTTTTTCAAACCAACTCTATCGAAACCTTATTCACCCAGCTTTCAAGGATGAAATTAAAACCTGATTGAGCTTTAATTAATTGAGCCTATTTTAAATACCTTTAGTCTCCTAACCTCTCCAGGACCAAGCATCTGCATTCCTTCTCCTGTTTACTTTCTATTTCCAATCCCATTGGGCATTTCCATCATGTACAAGCAGAACACAATTACCTCTTACCTCCGAGACCCCTCCGCAAGGGAAGGACTCATTAACGGCAAAAGACTCATTACGGTCTCCAAAACGATAACAATGGAGGAGAGCGTGGCTCTTAAGCATCTATCTGTCAAGAGTACCATTTAACTGTCACACATACACACCCAGCGACGGCCATTAGACAGCCTGTTAATCAGCTCTATTTACCTCGCATTCTGCTCTTGTACGTTTTGGAGAAGGAGGAAAACTCTGCAGGTGTCTGATTCCGTGTTATGATCTTTTTGTTTGTTTGCTCCGACTCCCAGCGTCACGAGAGGAGCGATTACAAGACTGCAGATCGTGTGCAGTCATGTCTGAACCGCAGCTCAACGACTCAGTTCAGCTGGAAACAAGCATCGCACTGGAGCACCAATTACACCAATTAACTCCAATTAGATTGGATCAAAACAAGCAAACTAACAGGTGATCCAGACAGGACTAATCACAGTTTAAGAGGAAACAGTTGCAAAACAAAGCGAAACGGAGATGGTGAGTGCTGAAACACTCACTCGAAAAGGCAACAGGCAAGAAAAGAAAAACACCATGCTGAAGAAATAGTTGCCCAAAAATGAAAAGTCTTTCATCATTTACTCACTTTCATGTCGTTTCAAACATGACTTACTTCCGTCTGTAGAACACAAACGACTTCTTGTTTTTCTTAAAGGAACTGCATTGAATGGACGATGAAAAATGTCCTATCCGCATGACTCATGAACCACATTTCTTAAAGCCATATGACATCTTTATATGAGTAAATTTACTTAAGATATATTTCAAGGTATTTGTATGGTTTTTGTACTTAAAAAGCTATTGTGAGTAGGATTATTTCTTCGGCATCTCATTCAGTGCCTCAATTCATTTCGGACCTAGTAACGGAGGCTTAAACTGTTTGATAGCAAACGAATGCAGAGAGAGAGAGAGAGAGAGAGAGATGGAACTGTAATGTAGTCAAAGAGTTGCCTGGAACTACATTCGCTGTGTGGTTCCCTGAAAATAACTGGACACCTTAGAATGTTCGTCAGCCAATCCGATTCAAGCATTCAATGTCCCTGTAGAATAAAATCTATTTACTGGTAATCAGTCCAAATTAGTATGAATTAGTATGAACAAATCATTCAGACCATTTTTTGTGAATTGCTGAAATGATCTGAAATTGATTATATCAGAAATCAAAAAACCTACTTCTAGGGTGCTAATCAATCATCTTTAGTAAATAATGACTGGAATTGTGGGCTGTGAAGATACTGAAGGGCTATAGAAGACGCATCATAAGAACCACTTTTATGATGTTTATGGTGTTTTTAAAGACAGAAAGCTTCAGGAAAACAGCATGAATTTACTCCATGGAAGAAAGAAAATTATGTGAGAGAGTTAAGGATCGTTAGCACCCAGGACAATAAAAATAACAATATAAATAACGATAACCAGTTAACAACAACGACCCAGAGAAATAATATTGTTAGAATCACATTCAGTACAATTTCCTAGCTTTTTCCCCCATCAGAATCCAAAAGCTTAAGCTTTTAAAGCAGCAGATGGCATAACTGCAATGCGCGGTTACAATAAACTGAACGTATCGTCCAATGACATCGATGCTAATATAGTTATCTTTATAGTTATCCTTCTTGGTGTAAATGGGCCTTAAGTGATGACAGAATGAGAATTATTCTCGCAATAATATTTTCCTACAGCCTTCCCCACCAAGCGTCTCTATATTACTACAAAACACACTTTATTTAAATGCTTTAACTGATCAACTAACAGGTCCCTTGATGAACCCCTCCATCAGCAACATGCCTCTAGAGTCTAGACCATGTACTGTAGCATCATGGGAGAAAAACAAAAATATTACATACACCAACAATTCCACGTCCTGTTATATTCAGGCAGTTGAACATGGCTTTGTCGCTACTTTAAAACGTAAGAGCAAAAAAATCTCCCTCAAATCCAAAATGAAGCTTCTAATCTACAGAGAGCAACAGAACAGAGGAGCTATGTTAGGATATGGCTGCTGGCAGGTTTGTACTGCATTTGGCTTCTAACCGACTGCTTTAGAATCTACGGAGTCTTCACACATCCAAACAAACCCAAATACATTCGCTCTTCTCCCTTTCCTCAAGAGACAAAGGGAGACACTTTTTTTTAACGCATGACACAACAATATCCTTCCTAAATATGTTTATTTATAAGTATACTACAGCCGGTATGGCTAGTAATTTTGCTCATACTTTGTGATAGTTCACCGTACAAGTACAACACTGGACCGGTGTTGCCAATTCTGCTGTTTTCACAGGGAATTGAGCTATTTTAATATTATTGCTGCTGGTTGGTTTTCATGTCTACGGATTTAAGCGACCTCAATAATGTGATTTTTAATTGGAATGCAAATTTTACTGGAGGATGCCTGTCGAAAAACTTTTTTTACCCACCCCCAAATGCTCCCCCTTTTTATGACTTTTTACATGTATCATTATTATTATCATTATCTGGAACTTTGTCAGCTAAATACTAGAAAGTTGCATTTTTATATATATATACTGTATAAATAGACATTTTTTAAAAAATTACTAAATAGATAAATACCTATCTTTACTTTATATATCATATACAATTCTTAATTAATATTATTCAGAAAAAAGTTTCTTGTATTATATTAATTTACACTGAAGATATAGTTAAATTTGAATTGTAAAATAACTAATTAATGAATTTATTGTTTGACATGCATGAAGAAGGCAAAAACAGAGAGAGAAAAATAATAAAATAAAATTTGATTTAATCAACAAGATGGACCTCAATAATTACTAGAGATTCTAATAATATATTGGGATAGACTCCTTTCACCTGAATGTGTTAAAAAAACACTCAGAAAACTTTAGCAACCACACAGGAAGCACTTCAGCATGAGCAAGTACCACTCTACTGAAAAGTCTAGTTAAATTTTCACTTGTGCTGTGTAAAAACCAAATGTACAAAGGAAACAAAACACTGGCGTACACTGAAACCTAAACTCTACTCATAGCTGCGACTGAACATTTCCACAGTTTGAGGATGAAAATCTCCCCCACACGTTAAATTATCCACAAGCGTTGACTCTGATCCGGGAGGGGGCCACGATGGAAGCCGCTAAACTCTCAGCACTGCAGTTTTGGGTGCCCTCGTTTCAGGACTGAATGTATTAAGGAATAGTGACACGATCAAGGCTGTTTTTCATACTGGTCCCGCTGATAAAGATGAAAGCGTCGAACCAGACGAATGCGTCCCGGCGAGATCCGCACAAACTTTTAACATACCAACTGCTGTGATGCTTCAGCAGAGCTTTTCAGTGAAAGCAGGAAATTGAGATGACAGGGGAAGTGAAGGAGGTGGAGAAAGATTGAGAAAGATGGGCTGCCCTCAAAAAACTGAAAGAGGAGCTCTCAAGGAAATGATGAGAATGCATGTCTTTTAGCGCAGGTCAAACTAGGTGATGTTTTCAATTTTGACTTCCTGCACAGTCCAGCGAGCAGCTCTAAATGTTGAAACTGAACACTTCGCTCTTCTAATATCATCCCATCAGTGATATTGAGGCCAAACGACCACTTGGAGCCTTTTTAACAGGATTGAAACGAGAAACTAGATTGGTGAAGGTAATGAATATGCAATGAACTGGTTGAAATGCTTATAAATATGTGAAAAAACATAAAATGGGAAACAATATTCTTTCGGACCAATAGTGTTGGTTAAAAAAAAGAAAAATGATTTGACTGAAAAGATTGGTTAAATCATTAAGAATGTAAATATATATATATATATATATATATATATATATATATATATGTGTGTGTGTGTGTGTGTGTGTGTAT
>JAUMHP010000041.1:16816853-16830189 GCA_032361065.1 Enteromius trimaculatus | reverse complement strand
AATAAAGTTTAAATCAAGACCAAAACATTTGTCAATCATATATTCAATGTATTCAGAAATTTATCACCACTGTCATTAATTCATAATGTACTGTTCTCATTTTTATTGACTTGCATTTGATCAACTCTATTTCTTACATTGCTTGATATTTGTAAATCATAAATAAAGTTCAAATGTATGTCTTAAATGCAATGACAAATAAATGCTCTGCAGTAAACAGAATTTAGTGGAATTCTTCCTGAATTGAATTCCACTTCCTGTAATTCTAATTCCAATTCCATTTCCTTCTTTGAATTGGAATTGCGGAGTTCATTTCTGAATTGACCCCAACCCTGGTACCTACATAGTAAAGATGTGTGCTGAAACTATGCAAAAGAAAAAGAAAAAAACGGTGAGTGCATTTGGGTGGTGTTAATAAAATAAACCCACAGTGTGACATAGAGAAGTGGGGGTGTGTTTGAACAAGCTGTTTTAGGGGGGTGTGGACAAGTCACAACTTTTATAAAAAAAAATCTCTTTCATCGGTTTTGAGACTTTATTCTTTGCAACTTTATGATTTTTTTAAGCAGTAACAGCTTAGAGATCTTTCCAAAGAGAAATAAAAACTTGAAATCATTATATGACCCCTTTAATATCTGCTAGCAATCAGTAGCAAAGAAGTCAAATATTCTGAATTTCTGAATGCAATATACAGTAAATGATTTTTTTCTATAAAATGTGTGCATGTCTTCTTAGCTAATTAAACATTTCTTTGCCATAATATACATATTATATTAACCACATGCACTTTGCACATTAGCACTTGCACATGACTTTTTATTTATGGTGTTTACATTAATTTTGTAGTGTGTCTTACATCAAAAAGCCTAAGCATTTGCATAAAACTATGTGGATAGAAAAGCAGCTTGGATCTACTGTACATAACTTTTTCATATTCGTCAAATTAGTGCATTTGTATTTGTGTTTATCTGTTTGTGCGTATACAGTTTGCATAGGCCTCTGTAAATGTGTTTGTATAAAGCTATACGTGAGTGTGCGTGTGTGTGAGTGTGTGTTTGTATAGAGCTGTCTGCTCTCTCCAGGTGTGTGTCAGTTCGGACAGCTCTTGTGGTGAGTGTATCTCTGTTCAATTCTGCAGCCTGTGAGGGGTCGTCCAGCCTCTCACCCCTCTGTCATAGCGCATGAGAAGCACACCGGCAGAATATAGAGGCAAATCTGCACCCCAGAACGGTCACGGCTCGACCATTTTCCTGCAGAATCCGAGCTGAGCTGAGAGCTGTGGCTAATGGGGGGAGGTTATTTTATTAATATGCTGATTTTACTCCGGGTGACAGCCATCATCTCTCACCCTGAGGGTGAGATCTAATCCTACTCTCACACAGATATGCGGACATACTGTATACACACAGTGATTATTCAGACTCCCTCTGAGCAGGGTCAAAATAACAAACCCAGCTGTGCGTTAGACAGACAGAGTGAACGAGGGAAAGTGGGTGACAGAGAGAAAGGGACAGAATGAGATAAACTTTCTTTCTAAACAGCAAACTAGAATATTTTTGCAGTAACTATGATATAAAGTGTGCAAATTGACTAAATGCATGGTAAAAACCTGAATGATCATTTATTTTTGCCAGAAAGTATACAGGGCAGCATAATGCATATATTGTTGTATCTTAGAATGCAATGTGTTTCACTGCAATAAAAAAGGAAAGGAGATAACTTTCTTATGCATTTTTATTTAATTTGTTGTTAAAATACGCATTCTTTACTTCTAATAATCAGTTGGACACTGCTCACTAAATTTTACACAGGGTCCTAATTGGGTTATTTGACAAGCATAATGAGACAACTCATTGTAACAACTATTGTTCGCTTTATATCAAGAAAACAATAGGTAGCATACAGTGCAGTATGCAGTAAGTAGTATGCAACAATCCCTTAAAAGATCTAAAGCTGTTCAGACTTCCTTTGAGACACATTTATAATAGCTCAGACACCTTCATTAACCCAAAAGACCAATTACTCTAATCAACCTCTAATCACCCTCTCCAGGTCCAAATCGGCCAATGAAAGCAGAGGGGGGTGTGGAGGTTTGGATCCAGACGGCCATAAACAAAAACAGACTAATGAACATTAAAAGAATACGTATTACCCCAGGTTGCCTGCGCTGGTAAAATCAACCCCAGGGAATTTATGGAAACTTTATAAGAATGCAATGTGTGTGTGTGTGTGTGCATGTGTGTGCATGTTCAGACTGCAATATATTAGCCCATCAAAAGCCTTTATGGGAACTCACAGATCAAAGCGGCAGTAATTAGTGGTGACTTGCTGTGTGCGAAATCGTTAATCCGCTAACACACTGGCTTTTAAAAACCGCGGCCACAGCTAGCTGACAGACTTTACACCAGACGCTAACACCCAGAAAAACCTCAACCGCCTTTAATCTTCAAAGTTTATGACAACTTCATCACCTCTTACAGATCACATAGCATTCCAGAAGACATTCTACACCGTGTCCTCAACCGCCGCAACATGACACGGACTCAGCCCCACATTTTCATCATTTTTCTGTCATTTCCAGCAAAAGTTTCTGTCCATTTACAGTTATACCATTGATCACATTTAAAGGTTTACACCCCAAAATGAAATTGTTGACGTTAATTACTTACCCCCATGTTGTTCCAAATCCCTAAATGTTTTGTCTTCCTAACACAATTTAAGATATTTTGGATGAAAACCGTTTCCATCCAAAATATCTTAAATTGTGCTCCGAAGGCTTGTGACTTGTCCCATAGACTGCCAAGACTGACAACTGCCATCATCTGAATGCTACATCCGTCATCAGTGGTTTAACCATAACGTTATGAAGAATACTTTTGTACAAAAAGAAACCACTTTATTCAACTATTTGTGTCATTCAGTCCAATCATTCAAATCAAAGTGGAATTAACATGTAGAAAATGTATCCTTGTGTCGCTGCTGACATAGAAAAGTGTTGAAGAGCAGTTGAATAAAATCGTTACTTTTGTTTTGTTCCCATACAAAACGTATTTGTGAATTTCAAGACTCAGATAGGTGTCATATCCAAGCATGTTTTAACTATAGTTAAATCAAATAAACGTTGGGCTCAAAATTGTTCACATTGCATGTGGGTTTTGGACACTGTAAAATTCATTTCAAGTTTGCAAAGGCCAATTTTTGAGGGATTACATGAACATAATGACCATCTCTCAATTGATAAGAAGACCTTGCCTGAGGATGCCAGTGAACTTAACAAGGCTGCCACCTGTGCATGTGGGTATTTATGTGTAGAGGCACCAGTGGTCCTCAAAGTTGGCCCTCCCACATTAAGTGTTGTATCTGTTCATTGATCTAGACAGATGGCTGTCAATCAATCTTATCATCTTTCAACACATTTGGTCCTGAGGGAGCCGATATGGCACTGGCCTTGAGTGGCCAAATTGACCAATCGCAGACCTTGAGAGTGTCAGAGGGCACATGAAAATAGAGAGACTAAATGCAGACAAAAAAAGAGAAATTGTGTTTATGGGCCTGGTTTGCCTATCAAAATAGTACAAGCAGAACCAATATATTATAATATTTATAATAATGGTTGACCGATATGTCATTTTAAAGGGCAAATTTAAAAATGGTCCCATTTGACTTTGCCTACATCTTTACCTCACTCAACCCAACATTAACAACATTCAACACCACATTCTGCTGTCTCTTGATGTGTGCACATTGCCATATTAATCCAAAATAAATCAACTCAAACCCATCATCTGCATGGAAATCTTCTCAAATAATCACAAATCTGTGTATCTCACAACTGAATCGACAGGAAGTTCATTCGTCAAAGCTCTTGCAGAAACTCCTTGATCTAGAGCTCAGGAAGGAAGACCGGCTTAGTCCCTGGGCCACCAGCAAATGCTGGGTTTTGGAAGCTGTTTCTGACACTTGTCTACTAGATTATCCAGTGACAAGCCTTTGATCAAACTCCAATAAAAAAAACAACATATTGCTGACACATATTATGGCTATAAAATACCGATCCATGAGGAAAACAAACTGTGCTGTCAAACAATTAATCATGATTAATTGCTCCCAACCCAAAGTTTTCATTTACACTATATTGAATGTGTACTATGTATATTTATGATGCATATAAATGCACACACATGCATTTATATATTTAAGAAAAATATGTTATGTTTATATATTAAATATATTTATGTAAAAATGTTGGATGCGATCAATCTGAATAATTGCTTAATAGCACTTTTACATTAGTTAACCAAAGATCAACACTTAAAAGTGCAACATCTTACCTCGACAGACATTTCCATTATCTGGCTCAAATCCTGCTTTGCAGGTGCAGCTCCCAATCGGAACCATCCAGTCCCCATCGCCGTTGCAATACAACTTAATCGGTACGTCTACTTCCTCAGAATTTGGGATGCACATCCCGCGAGCGATCACCAGCGAGGTACTCTCTGCCCCAGTCATGGTCTCTGGAAATATTGCAAAGTTCTGCACCACACTAGGGCATTTCTTATAAAACACGCGGACAGACAGCAGGGACATGCATGCGCCGTAGTCCTGAAACGCCAAATAAAAGCCGTTTTTTGACAACGGACCAAAGCTTCGCACCTCTGTGTTCACTTTCATCAATCTGCCCCCAAAATCCACCTGTGAGAAGCTCTCGTCTGCTGCAATGGTATCCACCTTCAAATATGGAGCCTCCATCCAGAACGCTGTACCCTTGGTGGCGATGACGGAGTCCGTCTCGTAGTAGTAGAGGTTAAAGGTCTCCTTACAGGATCCAGGCACCCGCGGGATGCTGCTGCAGTCTCGGACGGTGAAACGCATCTCCACGTAGATGCGCTGAGCTCCACGTCGTGCAATGAAGGTGGTGAGCAGCCAATTGTTCTGGTTCGACTCGAAGACGTTGCACACCTGGTATGTTCTGATGGTGTTGAGGTTCTCGTCATAGCCGCTTACTTCCTCCCACTGTAAAAGAAAAACAATAGGAGGATTAGCACATCAAAAAGAACAATAGCAAAAAAATATACATTATTACAATTACGCACATTATAAAAACGACATTATTACATTACAAACATTATTTTGTCGCTTCTCTTGAACTCCACATTTAAAAGCACCAAAAACAGCAAGTATTGTTTAAATACTGTTATAAAACAGATAATTCAAATATTTATACCACACAAAAAGATACTCGTCTCCACTCAGTGGCATAATGATGAATAATTATTGTCAATTGGCAAATATTTTATACACAGTAATGTGCCTTTTAGTACCCAGAGAACTTTCTGTTTTCAGGTCAATGGTGTGAAAAAACCCTTGTTTCAACTTAAAATTGCAAGAGGTGCTTTCTGAAGTGGAATAAAGATGAGAAATATCACTGCTGGTCCATTTGATGCTATCGATGTGGAACCATGGTCTGAACTCAGACAGGTTTCTGCCTTTCATATAATATTGATACAAATTGAGTTTCCAGAAACCTCTCCAACCCCATATTCCCCACCCCAAAAACCATCTACAAGCTTTTAAACACTACATCACTTTGAAACTTTTTTTTTCTGTCTCTGAGATGATGAAACCTTTATGGCCCCTCTTTCCGAGTTTCAGATCACAAAATCTGTCTCCCTAATCACCTGAGGTGGGCGAGGAAGCTGCTGCCATCTGCTACGGTCCAGGCCAAGTGCGGCCAGACACTTACCATTACAATATTACCACATTATAAAATGTGATGCGTAACAAATTTGAAATCATGCGCTATCGAATTACAATTAGAAGTAAGTGGAGCAGTATATGGCTGCCCTCCTGCAACCCTGGTAAAACGGCACCACTGGCAGATCGTGAAGCATGGCCACTGAGTTCAAACTGTTGCTGAATACAGGTCTGCTGATGGCTGTGGACCGTACAGTCTAAAACCAAAAAGTTACAAGAACCACCCTCAAATATGATGATGCCCTCAGAGATCCTTAGATAAGAGGGTTTCTATCTAAAGTGAATTCACCCTACAATGAAAAATCTGTCATAATTTACTCGTCCTCATCCCATTCGTTCATCTTCGCACAGAATATTTGAATTGCAAACGTGAATGAGATTTGACAGCTGTGGCGGAGGGCAAGACTCTCAATCAAAGTCAACACTTTCAGTAACGTTTCTTCTCACAAAGCCAACAGTTGATTTCGGAAGTCTTGAAACAAGTAATTATTTTGATTTGTGCTTCTATGATAATTTTTGGAGCTTGTTTGCCCCCTGGTCACAGTTGCCGCTGTATGGAAAAGAACAGTGTCAACATCTTCTTTTGGGTTATACAGAAGAAAACCAAAAGTCATAAAGGTCTGAAACAACATGAGGGTGAGTAGATGATGTACTGTAATGTTTCATTTAACCATATCTGTCCAAACACGTACAGTATAAGCAGTTAAAAGCCTGATACTTCACTACTGATCCAATCTAAGTCCCTCAGTCCCAGCAGTGGACAGCTGTGAGGTAAAAGTAGGGTCATGTTGCCTGTACGTGATCGCTTGCTGCCTGAACCGTTCAGTTCACCGTTCAAGCTGGATAACAGGCACACCGCCGCACAGCCCTGTGGGTAATCTCTGCCTTTTAACAGAGCAGGCTGACCGAATGATCCATCCTACGATATCCCAGAATTCCCTTGAGGTGCCACAGCCGTGGGAGAGGGAAGCAAATACAAGGTTTACGAGTGGGCTCTTGAGGGCTGTGTTAAGTTACGGTATCAGTACAGGAAGTGTGTGTGTGTGTACCTGTGTGGGCGCTGTTTGTTTTGTCTAAGTGTGTGTGGCCTCTGGAGGGTTTCTCACTCACGGACCCTTACCGAATAGGAGTCTGATCCAAGCAAACCTTGAAATCGTAAGATGGGCTATCAGGATGTATGTACAACTTTGCTGTTTGTGTGCGTTATGAAAGCAGAAACAGAGAAAAGGGGAATTCGAGTAAATCAAATTTGAGGAATGATGGATCAACGTCAGCGTGGCAGCTTGAAAGCCAGAAGGAAAAAAAAAAATCGATGCGTGAAGTGTTGGCAAAAAACAGTATAATCTCTACTTCCAGAAAAAAAACAAAAACTAATGTATGTGAGGCAAAGCAAAACACATTTGAAATAAATCACCAAAAATGAAAAATCTGTCGCCAGTTATTCACCCTCAAGTTGTTCCAAACCTGTATTTGATAGATAGATATTTTGAAGAATGTTGGTAGCCAAACAGTTGCTCTTTTTTTTTTTGACAATCAGCCACTTTCTTCAAAATATCTTCTTTTATATTCAAAAAGAGAAAGAAATTCACTGAAACAACATCCCTTTAAAAGAAATGTCCCCCCCAAAAATGAAAATGATTTACTCATGCTATTCCAAATCTAGCTTGCTTTTCTTCCAAGAAACACACAATGTTCAATTCCTCTCACATGCACTATATTTGTCCATCCTCTGAAATAACGCAATAGATTTCTATGAACATTTTGTAATTTAAGTCCAGGCATCAAGTTCACTGAAATGATTTAGTTCAAAATAACTACCTCTTTCACAAATTAGGCAAGGAGAAGAGCTAGAAGAGCTTAAATTTCATTTGCAAAGCTATCGTATGGCTTCAGAAGACTTGGAATATAAGGTCATAGTCAAACTTTCATAATGCTGTTTTATCATTTTTTACTTTGAAAGCTCCAGTTTCCATTTATTTTAATTGCACAGAAAACAGCGGCAAGTTGCATTATTCAGAATGCCTTCTTTTGGAAGAAATAAAGGAAGTCATAAGTGTTTGGAACAACATGAGAGTGAGTAAATGATGACAGAAATCTAATTTTTGGGTGAACTATTCCTTTAATGTTACATCGAAGAGACACTGTTTAATTTAATAAAACAGGGAACGCTAAGAACAAATAAAAAAAGCAATCATAAAAAGCCATCTGTAGCTGACTCACTCATTCAAGCAAATCCACTTCAATAGAATTAATTCAACTCTTCTAAAATAATGCCTCTCGCATGATTTATGTTGGTTAAATGTAAGATTAATGTGAGCAGACACCCACGGGATGAATGTAACTTTCCACGCAACATCACGATTCAAAATATAATTTAGAGAAAACAAGATAAAAAGCAGAAATAATGTCCGTAACGGTGGTAAATCAAAATATAGCGCTTCAGAACAGTGCAATTTCCATTCCATGACACATCTGTCATGATTTTTCACAGCAATTTCATATCTCCACGTTTAATTATACATACTGTCATTTTACCTCTTTTGATTGCATCAGGTTGAATTGTTCTTTGCGGTAGTTTAAAGAGACGGTGACTGTCAGACACTGGGTAAAAAATTCCGCCCTCCCATTTATGCTTTTCATCTTAAAAAGACAACATGAAATAGAAATTGACCATTTCAGTTTCCTTAATAATTGTCTTCAGGCTTACTGTGCACAACTTTCAGTTATTTAAAGAGAGAGAGAGAAAGAAAAAATATTTTTCATAATACTCCGTGATCATATATATACATATACATATATACATATACATACATATATATGCACCACTTTCAGTTATTTAAAGAGATTTTTTTTTAATAATATTGCTTAATATTTATGTTATTATGTTTATTTAAAGATAAAGAAAAAAAAAAAATTTCTCTGCTTTTTAGCTCTGTCATCTCCCTCTATTTTATAAACATTTCCATTTATATTTATTTTTACATATACAAAAAAAAAAAAAAATCAACACATAACACATATAAATATAAATGTATGTTGTCTTTAAACATGCCAGGCTTGATGATAACAGGCAGAAGGAGTATATCGCCTCCTCAGAGACGGCAGAGCTGGAAGGCATTGCTCTGGAGGAGAAAAAGGAGGGATGAGAGAGAGAAGTGAGAAGAGAGAGGTAGGACTAGTGTGGAGGGGTGGGAGTGTAACATAGCTGGCATGATGAATGAGTTTACAGAGATCCTGGGCACAAATGAAAGCCCCTTTTTTTTTCCTCCTTACTGCCAAAGCAACTCCCCACCCCTCCACCCTCACACCTCTGTAATGATGATTTATCTGTATTAGATGGACCCGTCCAATCTGGCACGGTGCTGCCATTAATACAGCAGGACGCTGGGCCCTCCCCAGCCTGGGCTAGGGACGCTTGTCTCTCTGTCTGCTGAAATGACCACAATCACTCAACCCGACTCACGCCACAGGCTACGGCAGACAGAGCCGAGTACCAGCTCATATATCACATCTCGAACTGTGTTATACCATCAGAGATTTGCACATAATATCATACGCACGCATGCACGGACACGCGCTCTCGCATCAACACTAGCACGGTCGTAATCGCTGTGGGCATTTGGCATAATGTAATGTTATCTTTTGAGTCACTATAATAAGAAGAGTTACTAATGCAAACATGCATTAGTTTATGCCGATACTCACCACGATTTAAAAGTTTGGGGTCAGTAAATTAATAAAAAAAATAGTCTTATTTCTATTTAAAATAAATGCTGTCATTTTCTATAAATAAATAAATAAAGGAAAACATATCCAGTTTATAAAACATGTATATACAATATTTTTCAAATCAATCATCAATAGCAACACAACTGCTGTTGATTGATTTTTGGAATAAGAAACATGGAAAAAATGTCAGATGAAGAATCACCAGACTAATTGCTGATAAAAAAAATATAATCAAATACAAATCACATTTTACACCATATACTGAACTAGAAAATAAAATAATATTTCACAATATTACTGTTTTTTTATCAAATAATAACCTTTGAGTATAAGATGCTTCTTTATAAATAAATACCTATACATACTTTATAAATACATAAATTCCTATTTCTAAATAAATAAAGACTTTTTAATCAAAATTCATTTTACATCCCAGAATTTTGAGCAGTTTAAAACTATACTGAAATATCTCTTTATCTCTGAAATTGAATATATTTTAATAGATGTCCTCATTAGTCGATCCAACTACAGTAAATGCTTAAATCTAAATATTTAAACATGTTTTAATGGGATTTATTTATTTTCATTTTGATTGACTGATCGATTGATGAATGAGAAATTGGAAAATTGAATTTATTTATTATTTATTACTAATTAATAAATATTGTATCTGCATATAAAATGTAGCTCTAGTTCACAGTAGTGAGTTATGCTTTCTTCTTGTAGAAGACAGATTTCATGCTTGGATTCCTAATCATCTTGTTCCCATAACATGGTCACGTGCTCATCCTACAGATCCACATGACTCAGTGTCTACACTGCGGGCGTCTGGCATAGAAAAAGAGAACAAGAGGAGAAGAGAAGAGAAGCAATAATGCTGCACCGTAATTAGTTACTTTCAACAAAATGCAACAGATTTGAAATGTTCCTCTGAATGCACACATACACACAACACTCATTACAAGAAATTCCCGTCCACAAGACTGGAGGCGCACACAAATAAACAGCGAGAAAGAGGTCGACAGAAATGGCAATTTGAGGATTCGCAATCTCAGCCTGTCTATAAAATGGTGATGAAGCCATTAAAACTGTCCAGTGTGCAGGACAAAAGTAAAATTGTTTTGAAGCCCTCTGGCTTGCACTATAATGATCATGCTCATAAACTCTTGGACTGCACGCTTTCATCAGCACAGATCTCAACCAAGCCGAGCCGAGCGCTTCCCTGGCTGGGATTTACAGGTCCGCTCAGACATGGGAGGGGTCACAAATACATCAGAAATACACACATTCTCTGCTTTTACAGATTTCGTTTGGAGACCTTCATTATCCAGTGTGGCTCGTGCTACACCACTGACTAAATTTCCCCTCAGGGATCAATAAAGTATCTCTAACTGTTATAGGCGAGAATCGAACCTGTTGTCAACCCAACACATTAATCTCAGACACAGTCAGAGAGGACAGAACATTAAACACATGGATTAAGTTAGCCGCACACTTTGATTTGAGTGCATAGTTAAAAACTATGAAATATGAAAGGCCGACAAACCAAATATGTGCACAGCATGACTTATTGATAAAGCTTAGAAAGCAAATTTAAAGCTGAGCTACAAGCTACTCGGTTACAGTCAAGTTACCATTAAAAAATAATAAATCAAAATATTACAAGACACCCTCAAGAAGCAACTACCTTTTTTTTTTTTTTTTTTCATTCAGTATGTTTCACACCATAGAGAGATAAACAGACAGCCAGACAGCCAGACAGACAGCCAGACAGCCAGACAGACAGCCAGCCAGACAGCCAGACAGACAGCCAGATAGATAGACAGATAGATAGACAGATAGATAGATAGATAGATAGATAGATAGATAGATAGACAGACAGACAGACAGACAGACAGACAGACAGACAGACAGACAGACAGACAGACAGATAATATATAGTTTTATAGATAAAGATAGATATATAAATGTATTATTTAATATTTATTTAATTATTTATTTAAAATCTGCAAAAAAAACTAAAAACTGATTACTCAAATTGATTATTTTATTTAATTTTTTAACAATTTGTTTAAAAATGCATCTAAAACCCCTAAAAAAAAATCTAAAAGGACTTTCACTTTACCTACATTTTCTTAGTAACCCTGTGATTTTTTTATTTTTTTTTCCCCTCAATTTTTGATAGCGACTGTAGTGCAGCCGTGAGAGAAAAAGGGATAACGGGATGGGAAAAATGGTTGCTACCGAGACTTGACCTCCCATTTCCTACTTGAGCACAATGACTTCGACATGTCAAAGCACACGCACTAACCACTAGGCCTCTAACCTTGTCATTTTCAGAAAGGCACACAAGACTTAAACAAAAAAAGGAGGAAAAGCAGCTGCAAAACAAAGGTATTCCATCATCCGTCACCGCAGCAATAATGGAACTCTCTGGGATCCCAACATCCATTTCCCATCTATGACAAGGCTTTAAATAGCCCTGTATGTGCGGCTGGGTATATTTGGGTTTCGCGGCACATATGTGTGTCTGGGTTAAGAGTGTTCTTAAGCTGAATAATTCAGAGGTGAGTTGAGAGTAAACAGGGTTAGCAGGAGCGAAGGAGAAACCTAACCTACCTGAACGGAAGAAAATAATTACCCCTCGACTCAAGTTCACCATAAACACTGACCTCTGGCTCTTAACCTCCATATAATATAGTTTTATGGCTATTATAACAGTTTATGGTCTAGAAATACACTCCAAAGATGACTCTAAAAGAGTAAGCCATTCAAGACACATCCTACAAATATATAAGTTTAACCAAGTCGACCACTCTATGTGATGCAAATACCCCATGAAAAGCTTCCTATTCTCGGAACATTTGCTGACTGACTTGCCTGGAAGCCCCCCCAGTGAGCACTGGAAGCACTGTAAAAATGTGTCATATTTGGTTTATCATGTTACAGCAGCATAAAAGATGAAGACAGGAGGTGGTTTAGCGCTTAATGTATTGTTTTAATGACCGTGAGTTACACAGAGAGAGAGTTTTGCCCAACAACCCAGTGCCTACTGCTGTTAGGACTCAGACATGATGGCACTCATAAACATCCATTCATCATATTGGTCTCCTGCTGAGAGAGCGAAAGAGACAGGACTGTCCAAATAAAAGAAGACAAAAATTCTTGGAAATATTTCTCACTTGGATCTCTTACTCATACGTCCAAGAGAAAAATCTCTTATCCAGATGGTCATCAGCCGTAACCTCTGAAGCTTAATAATGATGGTTACAGAGACCCTGTGTGCTCTTGAGCAAATCCAAGGCTGTTCAGTTTTATTAGAGCGGCCAAATGTTCTGTTCGAGAGAGAGAGAGAGAGACTGCAATCGGCCTCGAACTGTAAGCACTGAGCCAAGGTCTTCTGTATGAGACTGAACTCTCAAGGCAATGATAGCAGAACTTCTTGTTCCTCAAACAGCCTTCACGAACATGGTGGGCTTCAGAAAGATCTGCAGTATTTCCATGCTCACAACTCTCAAAACAAAAAATTATATATATATATATATATGCAGTGCTCTTAGATTCATTACCATAATTATATCCATTCTACAAAATTTCCAACATCACTAATACAGAAAAAATGCAGCAAAGCGAACAGATTACTAAGAGTCTTTTTGTTGAAAGAGAAGCAAGGGTTATTATCAAAAGCACAAAAGCTCAAATTTACATAAAACATGTGATGCTTGTGTGATAAAGGCAGCATGTAAATGGAAAGTCATTTTATGTTAAATTTAACATAGAAACCATTTTCAGTCAGAAACTGCTCGCAAATTTAACAAAGACTAAAGATATTTTTTTCTGATTATTGTGTATA
>JAUMHP010000041.1:16800434-16814102 GCA_032361065.1 Enteromius trimaculatus | reverse complement strand
AGAGCTTTGGAATATACACACCACCTCTCTTGAACCTGGAAAAACTAATGAAAAAATGGTTGAAAAAAAGAACACAGATGAAAGATATTCGGACCATACGTGTGTCCCCCAGTTGTTTTTTGTCTTTCTTTTCTGCCTTTTTCTACTGACAGATTTTATTATAAAAGAGAGAGGAGGGTGTCCCTAAGGAAATATGCACCGTCTGTACAATATCTGCTCTTAGACATCAATAAACGTCTGGACTTCACTTCTCAAATATGATCCTGCAACAGACAGATGGCGCCTGCAGCTAGAGCGAGATCTTCAGGCTTATCTGCTGAATGAGTCTGCGCATTCATTAGTGAGGTGGAAATGTGGCACATATAGCAGGTCAGCGGTAGGTATGAGTAACACCTATTTGACACGAAAAACACAAGCAGCACCTATAGCAAAGCAGAGCAAGCACTCATGATTTCACACTGTGACCATATAGAAAAAACACAATTATAGCATGCAGCACAGTGCTACATAAAGTACACATACTATTACTCTAACCAATATCGGGGCCAATATTTAATAAAAGTGCATTTTGTTTTAAGGTACAGGTGGATATTTTCACTTGTTTTGGGGAAATAAATAAATAAATACACTAATGTTTTAAAGTCTGGGGTCAGTTTTTTCTTGAATACTTCTTGAATTCAGCAAGTATGCATAAATATACTGTCGATTTTACAAATGCTTTCTATTTCAGATGAAAGCTTCAGATAAAAGCTATTATTTTGCACTTTCTATTTATCAAAGAGGACTGAAATAAGAAATGCATCATGGTTTCCACAAAAATTAAGTAGCAAACTGATAATCAAATAATCAAATCAAAATGATGCTTTGAAGGATCATGTAACACTGGAGACTGGAGTAATGATGCAGAAAATCCAGCTTTGCATCAAAGGAACGCATTACATTTTAACATATATACAAATTGATATTCAAAAATGATGGCAAATATTTTGAACAAGAGAATATAAAAACAAAATGTATCTAGGAAGTCTAGATAATCTAGCTGGAAAAACCAAACACTGATTAAGAGATTAAGGGCCAAGCAACAGACTTCCCAAAGCGAGAATGAGCGGGTGAGATGAGAGAAGAGAGGGTAAAATGAAAGATGAATAAAGAGGGAAAGGAACGAAGGGCATCTGAAAAGCTGCATGCACATGGACGGCTGAGAAAACAGCAAAAGATAGTGACCGTCCTTGTTTAGCCTGTCAGAGAGAGGGATTGAGGGCTAAATTGCTTTCAAAAGAACAGAAGAGCAAAAAGACTGGGTAGACTTCAATTAAGGCCCTTTTTTAATCTACCACACACACACACACACACACACACACTTATTTATAGTACTGCAGAGCAGGCATCTCAATTGGTACATCTAGACAAACCACTGAAGGGAATCATGAGGCACATTCAACGAAAGCATTAAAGCTGTCAGGCTCCAAAAAAGACCAAAAAGAGTTAAAAGCATTTTGGGTTCAATGTATTAAAAAACAGCAGAGCTCCAGCAGTTAATAATATACATCCAATGTTTTACAATATGACAAATGACAAAAACATGGTTTGATACACTGGTGCTTCTCATGGTCAAAAATAAATAGTTTCATAATTATGGATAAATTTGTCCCTAAGGAAATATCTGCTCTTACACATCAACACATGTCTGGACTTCAGTTCTCAAAATAAATACATTTCATCTAGTAAAGACCTTTACCACTGCCCCAAACTAAATCTTACTGAAATCTTACTATATACATATATAGCATATAAAATCAACCTCAAATTTGGAACACAGCTTGTTGAGATTTATGGCTTTAATTTTTTTTTTTTTTTTTTTTCATAAAAAAAAAAAAAAAAAAAGTATGCTTGTCAAGTGTCTTCTCTTAAAAAGATATGCAATTATGTGCTACAAAAGCATTTAAAATTTGCAACAGACTAAGTTAGAAATTAAATTTTCAGGTCTGCGCTGATTAACAGGTAAAAGATCAACCATAACTATAGCATAAATACAATATTAAGAAAGAAAAAATAAAGAAATAATGATCCCCTAAAAATACACAACATTAAATACAACTAAAATACAGTATATTCATTTCATTAAAGTAAAAGAAGATAATAAATCTGTCGTCTTAACACTAGAAGGTTAAGCTCCTTTCAGATGTTTTTGCTAAATGTTCATTTAATGATGCAGCTCTAGTAAGACATCTTGCAGAGTTTCTAGGTTTGTAGGTTAAGCATGCACACAGAGACTGTCTCCCCGCTAAATGTGTTTAACATATTTGCATGTGATATTATAAACACAGTGGGGCTGCTCTTGTTGCATCATGGTGCAAAAAAAGCAGGCTGAATCGAAATGACAATGAAGCGTCTCTCACATGACACAGCCCTGCTAATTAATTCAGATTCATATAGACCGAGTGTCCACTTTCCCTTCCAAATCATCCAGAGCCCACACGATCAATACATTCACACATGCTAAAGTACGATTGCTGTGACAGCAGAAAGGGGAATCATGGAACAGCACATACTTCCTATAATCAAGAGCACATCTGTAAGTCTCCAGAGAGCATTACACGCACACATACACAGACTGGGATGATGAATTAAATATGGGCTGCTGAAGAAGCAGTCAACCTCTGACCTATGGGTGAGGGACAGGGCGAGCAGGCGTGAAAGGTAATCGCAGAGACAGAGGGGAACAATCGGCCACTCTAGCTCAAGATGCGTGCGTGAGCCTTTTTAGCAGGAGTGGCCGGCTGAGGTCTGTGAGGACTTGGGGTTTTAGGGATTTCTTTAGCAGAAAAGGAGAGGGGGGCTAATGGAAAGCTGGACGTATTAGAGAAAGACGGATGCGGGTGCACTGGAGGGGGCAGCTGTGAGAATTCACCAAATGGTGTGAATGAATCGTGAACGCAGTCAATAGTGCGTGTGAAGGACGAACAGGGTTAAACCTCCACATGTGACCCGAGAGAGAGAATGAAGTGAGGAGAAAAGAGGATAAGAGGGAGAAAGTGGAATAGAAACGGAGAGAGACAAAGCCACTTCATTCAGGAATACTAAATCTTTGACAATATATAGTACAGTTGAGAGAAAGGAAAAAACTGATGACATAAAAAAGAACTATGATAAAGAAAGAATGAATGAATGCAAATAAATAAATGAAATGAGGATATTAACATGCATTATCTCAAATAAATATTTTAGCATGATTATCCGTAAAAAACATGCCACCACAAAGTGAGAAATTTTTTTTTAATTAATTTTAATAAAATATTTTTAAATAAATAAATACATGTGAGTAGTGTTCATTTATGAAAAAGGTAAAAAAAAAAAAAAGTATAATTATCTGCAATAAATTGAGTGGCCATTTAAATAAATGAGTGATAAGTGATAAAATAAATAGAAAACAATAATTATAATAAATTAAATATATAAAATATTTTTAAAAATGTAATCAATTAATTAAATTACATTTATTTATATACTTACTTCATTTATTTGAAATGGTGCTTGTGCATAAAAGATATGCTACCAGAAATTAAACTGACAAAAAATAAAATCAATTACATAATAAATAAATAAATGAGTATAATTACCTGCAATAAATGGGTTGGCCATTCTATATGGCTATATATATATATATATATATATAAATATATTTAAATTATATTTATTTATTTATATACTTAATTTAAATTGTGCTTGTCCATAAAAGATATGCCACCAGACATTGACCAAAAAAAAAAAAAAAACAATAAAAAAAATATAAATAAAATAAATAAATAAATAAAATGAATATAACAATGTGCAATAAATGGAGTGGCTACCACAAAGTGATAAAGTAAATAGGAAAAAAAAAAAAAAGTGTGAATAAATCAAATTAAATATATACAATTTTATAAATAAATGAAATGAAAGGATATGTATTTATTTATTTACTTACTTTCTTTATTAATGTATTTAAGTGGTGCTTGTCCATGAAAAACATTCCACCATGAAGTGACAAAGTTTAATACTAGTAATGGTAACGCTTGCCTCAGCAAACCGCACTAATAAGAGGGAGGAATATGGCTGTCTGTAGCATGATGAGGTAATAGATTTCCTCTCACTACACTTCCTGTCCATCACTGTCAGATGAGTGTGTCATATGTCCGCATGTGGCCTCCGGTGACCATCTGTGGATACTTTTATTATTAATTTTAAAGCAAAGCTGGTCAAACAGAGAGAGAGAGAGAGAGAGAAAGACAGCTCACTCCAGTTATTGCTACCAGTTAGTAAAATCATTTTAAATTACATGTTTAGTCCATCTTTAAACAAAGAGCTTTCAAACTTTAAATGCATTTTAATATATCATTTATTTACTTACTTTATTTTCATTTAGATTTTAATTTTCAATTGATTAAGACTAAATTAATAGCTAATTTCAACTTGATTAAGCAAGCTACAATCACAGATCATCAGAATGCATTTTGATGTTGCATAGTAACACGAACTGAATTATTTTAGTCCAATGAGATTTCAGTGTGGGCGGGGTAACACAAGTTAAACTGATTAGGACATAACAACTTGCTCACACTGATAAAATCATCTATGTGCTATTCGACAACAGCAACAGAGCTAAAATGCAGTGTATCGCTTTCTACAGAAGAAAACACTACGACCGCGCACAATCTCCTGTGCCCTTATTGAGAGCTCAATGAAAGCTTTATATTTCTCTGCAGGTTGAGCAGCACTGTGGCTGTCATTATAGTAGCCCGCTCTCCTCCGGACTACATTTAGACCGATTCAGAGGTGCTTTTTTTCCTTTAAGTGGGCCCATTATGTCATTAAGTCTTTCTAAATGTGAACTGCAGAGTAAAATGTGCATGCCGATTGCAATGAGGGTTTTGCTTTGTGCCTTTCGGTTGGGAGATAAAGAAGTGTGTGCTTGTGTGTGACGTTGATCTCTTAATTTCAGCATTCAGACACGGCGCCTGTAGTACAAACATATTTTATACCGCATTTTAGGGCTAATCTGAAAGCATTTAGTCTCTCTTTCTCTAGTAAGCTGTAGCAGAATAGAAGGAGGTTTCGGTTTAAAGTGATTTTCTAGAAATAAGACCCACCGTAAGTGTTTGTTAACACAAGTCATGTATCAATGCTAACACACTCACCCCTGATGAAGGGTACGCTGTCCACCCAAGCTCTGCTGTGGCAGTCCGGGTGTCCATTAATGTTTCTGAAAAGCAAACAAAACATAATTTTATGAGGAATCATTGAAAAGTATGTTGCAGATATTCAGTTAGAACTGGTAAGGGATAAGGGAGGAAGGCACAATAAAGGGCAGGAATGAAAAGCGCTGACTCAAATTCAAACTCTCTGCTGTGCCACTTTTGCACCACAGTAGCCCTGTGTTTCTGTAGAAGGATATGGGATAAGCTGTCTGTGTCCTTAAAGTGGTCAGCTCTTGTCTGACCTTATCAAGAGCGATATCTTTGACCAGCCGGAAGAATAATCCACATACACACACTCCACCAAACACTGATAAGATGGTTAGAAGCGATAGGGAACCTGGATTGATACAGTACCTGACCTTAACATCAGTGACCATCAAAGATAACGTCAAACCATCGAAATACAACAAAATTATTTAAACTGTATTTACAAAAAAAAAGAAAAAAAAAAAAGAATACCTGATGTCAGTTTTTACAGATATTTAGCACCAAAATTATAATTAAAAATTAAATAAAAATAACCTTTGATTAAATAAGTAATCAAACAAACTTGTTTAGTATGTGCTTTTCTATTTTTTTTTTTTTTAATGGGCATGATTTTTAACTATTTTCTCACACCTTTTTCCAGTATGTATATACTACTTTTCCAGTATGTATATACTACTAGAAATTTTAGCAACAAATTCTCTTCCCAATACAATACACACTAAGCTCATACACCAACCTAATTATTTATAATCACTCTTTAACCACTTTATCAAACTGAAAACCAAGGCAACCTCAAAAGCCCCCGTTTCATCATGTAACCAGTTTGTGTTCAGTATGTGATATAGTTTTATGCACATTTTTGCACGCACGAGTAATAGTTCTGAAGAGTAAACTGCATTGTCAGAACAATGATGTTCTTCAGTTCTGCTGCTCTGAGGGGCTTCCTGCTCAACGACATTGTTAAAAGCAGCACAGCAAGTTTCTGAAGTCAAACCACATCAGCGTAAACAGATCTAAATCCAACTCCTAAACCAACCAAAAGCCATTCTCCTTCTATCCTTCCCTCTGGGTCCGTCACACACACACACACACACACACACACACACACACACACACACACACAGTGACTTAATTGCATCCCCGTGCATCCCGCTCAGAGCAAAGCCTGTCACACTGGGATGCTTGTAAGTAACGAGTGATGTCACAGGAGAGAAAAAAGATGAAGAATATCCACTCTTTCCACAAAACACAATCGGGAAGCCAACTGTCATTTCCACTCTCCTCTCAGTCTCTGCGTCCCTCGTATCTCCATCTCTCTGGAGTTAATCATACACTCTTCTCCTTTGACGTTCTCTATATTTCAAGAGGAAGAAAGAGAAGATGAAGTAAGCAAGCTTTGCTCTCTTTCAGATAGATGAGGAGAAGCAGATGACAAGCACTCCAGCCTCCCGCTGATGGATTCATAACATGATGTATAATTCTGCGATAACGTGACAAGCTCCTCCTCGGCTGTCAATAACTCACCGCCGGCTGATCAAGGAAACACAGACTCGCTCATATGAATCGTAACGTGTATTGTCAAACGCTTCGGGAAAGCATCAATAAGGCTCATGAAGTTTTTATCCAAGTCAGTGGCAGCCTGCAATGACCAGTTAACTTCCTCAAATGCAAAAATTCTATTTAAATCATCATTTCTCTCTAACCGTGTTTATTCTCTGTTTCAGCAGAAATTTCTAAGACCTGAGCTGCATCCTTATTTTCAATGGTTCCAAGTAATAGGCAATAGTCAGTACTAAAAATGCTATTCATTTATTTTTTTCATTTTTTTTAATTAATTAATATAAAATGTAAAACATGACAAAAGTCTATTTAACAGTAGCTATTAGTAGTATTACATTTTGAAATCAGGTATTTAAATACATTAATAGCATCATTTTTATGACCAACAAAAACATGTCCACAATTCAAAACGTGCACAGGGAAGCTCATTTAATTTAAATAAAATAAAATATTGAATTACAAGCTACTTAAGTATTTTCATAACATTAAAATAACATGCCAAGCCACAGCATATTTAATGATTAAATAAATAAATATTAATATTTAAATATATTTCATCACAAGACACAAACTACTTAAATAAAATATCATGCCGAGTTAAAATTACAAAGATAAGCCTAATTTAAAATAAATAAATGACGATGATGATAATAAAGCATCACACGTTTTTATATAAATGAACAAACTAAAATAGCACAAAACACTTAAAAAGTATAAAAAAAAATTTAACAGCAGCTATCAAGGCTTATAAGAAAAAGATTGCATTAACACGTTGAGTGATTCTGTTGTTATTGATCTGTGATGATTGATGAAGCCTCCGTTGGAGACAATAAGCAGAAGATCACTCATTCATTGATTCATTATGACATAATTGGGAGAGCGAAGAGTTAAGAGCCAATCAGAGACACTCTTCACAGCTGTGGGCAGGGAACGGGGTGAATATTGGAAATATTAAATGCCTAGACTGAAAAAATGCACAACAAACACATTGTGGTTCAGCTCTGTTATTAAACACACAGACAGCATAATTCAATTGCTCTAAATAGCACAGGCTGTGCAGTTCCTCCAGCAGCTGGTGTCTCAGAGGAGACAGACCTCTGTACATTACTTCTCTCAGGAGATACATCCTCCTCCTGAGACATCTCTCTCGTTCGGCGTGTGTGAGAACGGGGGTGCTCGGATCAGAGCTTAATGCTTTTTGAGGTCATATCAGCTTCCAGCTCATTAATATGCAACATGTGGGCTGTAATAAATTAACATAATGGAACAAAGGGATCATGGAATCTTGTTAGGACGCAAAACGCCAACAAAGAGATACAAAACGAAGCCCACCAGAGAAAGCAGAGAGTAGCAAGGTGAGCACATTGAGTAGATCAAATATTTCACACATAAACGTAAAGGCAATCTCATTTATTGCACTTATATATATACACACAATCTTTTATGTGTAAGTGTAAGATGGTAAAACAGCAATCTAAAAATTAAGTACGAAAAACATGACCATATGACCATTACTCGCTCTCTCTCTATGTAAGCAACTGTATATAAACACATTCATTCATTTATTTAATTATTCATTCATTCATTTTGTTGAGTTTACTGTTATTTTGGGTGAACTATCCCTTTAAGAGCTTCTTTTAACAGTTTATCTTCATCTCATCCTAAAGAAACGATCACAGTACATATATCTCTGTTATCTGTAAATGCACTGTAGAAAAACCCACCTTTCCTAGAGCAGCAGCTCACTGGTTTTATTAAATCCGAGCAGAACTCCACTCCCGAAACCTGCAGAACTGCAGTGCAATAAGCAAAGAGTCTGTTTTAATCAGAAGTTTGGTCCTGAGAGCCTGAGTGATGTCACGGCTCTTAAATAAAGCTGGGAAAATAAGCCGATTCATCTCAGCGGGTCAGAGTGCCACGGCTTCAGTGACAGCAGAGCTATGACCTTCATCACGGACACGGCCGCATCATTCACCAGCTGGCAGGTGAGGTCAGTGACCCACGGCCTCAGAGTGCTTGAACGTGTCTCTTTCGGCCTCTCGTATTTACACTAGGCATTCCAACACAGTCTCACTCCAACTCGTCACATTTTGACGCTTGGTCAAGACCCTTTTGCGTCTTTTAATTATGATTTTTTTTTATTATTATATTCAAAACAACGGTGTACCCTTCACACCGAAAATTGACTAAAAAGGGGTACCTAGAGCTTCAAAAAGCGACACAAAAGGGTCTTGACCAAGCGTCAACATGTGACGAGTTGGAGTGAGACTGATTTGGGCATTCAGGGCTAAGACTTTAATATTTAATGCAGGATAGCGCCAGTACAGAAAGAGCACATTAAACATTGAGCAGCCCTCTGCTCTCCGATCAATACTGCGGTTCTCACCATGAAATTGCTCACCTGAACACACACACAGGTGCAACATCCACACAAACAGGTCAAGAGTAGCGTGGAATGATATTGACCAAAACCCTGCACAGGTACACAGAGTTTCTGGGCTATACATAAACAAGTCTGTCCAGGGAGAATCACAGCACTTGTACAACGGTAGAGCACCGTGATACAAGCTACTTAAAATTTAAAGTAGTTCAACGACAGTCAAGTTTCTCTTTTAAGAAAATAAATACTACATGGGAGAAAAAAAAAACGTTGGAAACAAAAAGAGGAAAAGTTTTTTAAAATGTGTCTGTGTGATCGTACAATTTATTAACTAGAAATCATATCTATATAAATAAATAAATAAATAAATAAATAAATAAATAAATAAATAAATATATATAATTTATTGAATTGTAAAATACATAAAATAAAGGAAAGCTTAATGTGGCAAAATCTTTTAAAATTCTTGTGATCATAAATAGTTCAATTTGTCCTTTGAAAATGTTTTTTTTAATATATAAATTATAATATATGTGCGCACACACACACACACACACACTCACATATAAGATATATGTGTATATTATGAAGAAATAAAAATTTAAATCACTGTACTCTCAATCAATCACAAATCTTGAAATACAAACAAATCATAAAATACATAATTAAATTATTAAATGCAAATTTAAAAAAAAAAAAAAAACATTTATCCATTTAAATATATTTAAAAATATATTCGTATTCCCATAATTTCACACAGCTGTTTGGAGATTAAATAAAAAAACATGGTAAAACATGGTAAACCAACTGCAAGTATTATACTCAAACCAGCTCATTACAGGAACACTCTGCTTTTTTAAATAGGCTCCGGGTCTGCTGATAGCACTTTTAGCATAGCTTAGCATAGGTCATTGAATCCAATTAGACCAGAAGCATTTCGTTTACATACTTTGATATACTTTGCTGCTGTAGCATGGCTGCAGCAGGCCCAGTATAATCACTCTCTTGCTTGCACAGGGAGCATTTCTTTCATGCTGGGGACCATTTTCCACAGGCGCTGTGTGATATCACTGCACCTGCTGTGGCCATGGTACGGAAGTAAAGTTCCTTGATTATTAAGGCGGAATGAGAGTATAGTTCCTAGTCATATCGGCCTAGAAAACTTTCCGTTTTCCATCGGGCTTAGTACACTGGTAACTACAGAAGAGCCAAGTTTTAAATAGGAACAATACTGAAACTATCGGATAATTTTTAATCAAGATGCTTCTGGTCTAATCAAATCCAATGATCTATGCTAAGTTATGCTAAAAGCGCTATCGCCAGACACAGAGATCAAATGAATGGATTCAAAAATGGAAAAACTCAACTTTTTCGACATGTTGTTCTTTCTTTTATTGATAGATTAATGTGAATATGGTCTGTAGTTGGGGAAGAGCCAGATGGGGTGAAACGGGTCTCACATCAGCCACGTCACACACACTTATCAGATACTTCAACACCTGTCTCTCGCTCTGACGGGGTGAAAATGAATCCTGAGCCACATCTGAGTGTCTGTGTGTGTGTGACATACGAGAGGAAATCCTTAGCGGTGGCTGTTAGAGTCACACGTCGATGAACGGGGGAAATCAGTGGGTGTGAAAGAGAAGGAACGGACGAGTGTGAGAGAAGGGACACGCTACAACTGATCGATTTCAAGAACAATGAACAATAGCGCAACAGCTTATTATCAGGATTCTCGTAAAAGAGCAGAAGGACAGAAACAGACACAGGTCAATATGAATGAAAAATAAGATCTGTGAGAGGATCAAAGCCATTTGGTTTTCTCTAATTATTTCTAAATGACACTTGTTAATTGCAGTTTCATAAGAAGTTATTGTTCCAATTGTCAGGGTTTGTGACAGATAAATATGACTCTAGTTTTGCTCTCAGACAGACACTCATGCATATTTTCATGCACATTAGACATTTTTTTCTTTTCGCTTTTTACTAAATAAGCTCCAATAAAAAAGTCTTCTTTAAGCTAACCAACCAACCAAATAAATAAGAATGTCACTGAACATACTCAACAAACAGATCCAAGGACTAGAGGTGCACTCAGATTTAATGTATTTTATTTAAATAAACAAACTAAAATGAATCACTTTGAAAGCTGCAAGTGCATTTAGGAACCACGACATTATAATGTACAGTATAAAAAATGAATGTGCATTTTGAAACCAATGAACAGTTTTATTAAAGTATTCATGTTTTTAAAGTTCAACTTCAAAAGCGTTAAAGGATGAAAGAGATGACTAAAGTAATAATATTTTCAAAAACGATAGATTTAACCATATTTTTGTTAGTACATTTATAAATGTAGCTTTGATAATCATAAGAGTCTTTCTTTCATAAACTAAAACCCCAGTCCACTTTGAACAGCAGTATATAGGCCTATAGTTTTATTATACATTTATTATACCGTTTTATTATATAGTTTTATTACAACCCTAACAAGGTCCAGAACTGAAAAGTCCCACTGTGTAAGAATGACATGAACTTGATTCACACACTGAACACTAACTCATAAGTACGAGTTGTTCACTTCTGAAGTGCTTTAAAAGAGCAAACTGAATTCCATGAAATTCCATTAAGCTCCCTGAAATCCGTTCACTGAACACGCTCCCATCCCGCTCTTCACATCCCTGGGCTAAAGTCAGATGAACTTGTTTCTGCGAGACAGGCTTCCAGAGCGGGACAAACTTCAACCTTGTCAAACACGGCTCCTAAACACAGGAAGCTGATCAGCTACAGAGAAACACATCCCCCTGAGTATTCCCTGCGGCCAATCACAGCTCACCAAACAGGTGCAGAATGCCAAACTACCCTCTCAGCGACCTGTCCTCCGAGAAGCTTCTTTCCCCTCTCTCTATCTCTTCTTCTTTACAGCCATAGATCATTTGCATGCATTAACATAGCGCTGAGCAAAACGGCCGTCTTTAGTTCACCCATAATCCCCACTTCATTTTCTACACCACTGCTGTTACTGCATGTGTCCATTCGCTGCGCCTGTTCTTTTTCATTCTTTTAGTCATTCCTTTTTTTCTCCTCATCATGTCTTACAAGAGCGTTTACTTTGCTAATGAGTTCATATAACTGCAGGGTATCCAATTTGCCATTTTACCATTCAAAAGGGTGCTAACAAGTGCCCTAGATGTGCCCTTTTAGGGTGTAAACATACTGACAGTGTTTATATCGTTAAAGGTCACCAAATCACATCCTATCTAATATTCATACTTAACCAGTCTCAAACTGTGAACTAACAAATAAAATAGGGCATTACAGTTTTGTTTTCAGTTTTTTTTTTTTTTTTTTAATCAGTTTAACTTTTTATTTCAATTTGTTATTATGTTGACCTCTCATCAACTTAAATGTTATTTTTGGCAAATAAAACGAACAATATTATTTTCAAATTTAAAAACCAAGAAAATATATTGAACGATCACTTCTATATAGCATTAATGTGTGAAGCATGAATGTAATCCAGACGTTTATCATGTCTGCCGTGGCCTCATGGGATAGTAAAATAAATCTCATGTTTGTTACAGCGCCGCCCTGCTGGTCTGGAGAGTGAAAGTGTATCAGAGTGCCGGACCCTTAATGAAAAAGAAGCCTGACCTCTGACCCTTACATTACTGCACTTAAACAGCCTCTAGTTACAGCTCAGAGTTTCAGCTCTAATCTCTCAGCAGTGCAAAGAAACTTTTTTTTTTTTTTTTTTTGGTGGGGACGAAGTGTTCCTTTCAGCACAGAAGTACAATCGACCTTAGAAAGTTGAAAGACTCCTGTCGGGGTCTCAGCTAACTCTAGTCGGTCTGGTCTGTATGTCTGTGTCTCTGAGGTAGATTTTATGTCCAGCTGTTCTGTAGGTCATTACTGGAGCCGCAATGGACCTTTGAGAGAGGTTCGGTTCAGCTGGCCATCAACAAGACTTGTTGAGAATTTGCCGTCCTTTCAGTTGCATGACGAGCCAACAAACTGAGGCAAAACTATACAGTACATATAAAATGTTTGCACGTTACTGATAATTTATGTTTGTTTAGTCCAATAACTATCTTTATAAACACTATGAACTACTATTGAACTATAATTAATAATATTTCAAATTTTAATTCATCAACCAGAAATTCAGTATATTTTAATTTCGGTAACACTTTACAATTACAGTACACAAATTATCACGCACTAATACATGAATTAACAATTTCTTGACTATAAAACGAATCATGAGTTAATACATCTATTAATCAAGAACTAACTTAACTACGACATGACTCACATGAATCACTGAATGAATAATGCCACCTTAATTACATGTTAGTTAATGTATTAATTAACAAAATTGTTTATAGATCTGCCACCTGCAGCTGTCACAAACGTCAGTGAATGGCAGAGAATTTCTTGCAATATTTACATTTAACCTAACTCATCCAACAAACAATAATGCATTCATAATTAAAAACAAGT
>JAUMHP010000041.1:16786582-16800334 GCA_032361065.1 Enteromius trimaculatus | reverse complement strand
TACATTTAACCTAACTCATCCAACAAACAATAATGCATTCATAATTAAAAACAAGTTCATCTCATCCTGTTTTGAGTGACTCCACTGCTGCTGTCCTAAAATAACATTTTCATTATAATTTAATTATAATTGCTGACACAATTTTCCAAATTAAAATCATAGAGCAGAAGATTATCGCTTTGGTTATGTTATAGATTGGTTTACTGTCATTATATCATAATAATGCACTGAAGTGAGATGTTTTGCTTGTGCTCTTGCTCTTCTTTTGGGCCACTATTGCCTCTTCAAAATGTCAAATTTCCTCCTGTTCACTTCCTTCACCATCCAAATGCAGCCACAGGCCCTCTGCTCTTCCACTTCTTTACAAAACCCAGAAAAGCACCAAATATCTGATTTAGATGAGCTGAATATGTACAAAAAATGTGTAATTGATCATTTTTAAGGATGTTAACAAGTCATGAACTCATGTTACTTTATAAGTATTTAATGAAGAGTTAGTAATAATTTCATGACACAATGATACATTAACAACTCATGAATTCATGACGTGACAGCTGCAGGTGGCAGATCTATAAACAATGTTGTGCCATTGAAGCATGTTTGATTTAGATTACCACAAATTGTTAATTAATAAATGAACTAACATGTAATTAAGGTGGCATTATTCATGCAGTGATTCATGTGAGTCATGTCTTAGTTAAGTTAGTTCTTGATTAATAGATGTCTTAACTCATCATTAGTTTATAGTCAAGAAATTGTTCATTCATATATTAGTGCGTGATAATTTGTGTACTGTTATTGTAAAGTGTTACCAATTTCAATTTATAAAAGCATTTCAGTAAAATAAAATTAAAATAAATTAAATATCTTTTTTTTTTGCCTCAGGCCCAACTAAATTGCAGGCAGATAAATTAAATGTAAAAAAAAAACGTCATCTTTTGACATCTTACTCTTCCCTCACTTTCTTCCTCCTCCTTTTGTTCTTCTTTGGCACATTTGAATTAGTGCGGAAACACAATGGACAGTAAATGACATATTCTCGTTCATTAAACAGAATGTGAAAAAAAAAACAAGTAATGGGATTGAACAGATTTCTTCATCAAATTGCTCATAATTCATATTTAGCTGTATATTAAGCGAATGCGGAAACAGCAGTAACTTCTGGATATGTGCTTTCTCTCTGTGGATATGGCACACTCTAATGTTGATTACAGCCATTAAAATAAAGAATATTACACGCTGAACATTTACTAAAATCACATCCTCAGAAGCTGGAACGGAGCCGGCGTCTCAGAGCGCACCCAAATCACACTCACATTTACGAGAGCCTCCGAGCGCACATGTGTGCAGTGAGTAATGTTTTCAATCTCACATTTTCCCCACATCCCAGTTTAATTACATGAAATATGTTCAATCATCATTCTCTGGAGAACCAGCGGAAGCTTGTGTTTATGACTGGACGGCGTGAACGGAACGGGGAGCTCGGTCTCCTGTATTCTTGCTAACACAAAGCCAACCTCAAAGCTAGCTTTACTGGAACATTAAAAAGCATGTGGAACGTTCAGTGGCATTCTGGAATTCCCTCGACATGCTAAGGAACGTTTAACTGACATTAGAGCTCCGAAGTAATTTGTATCCGTTTCAAATCTGGAATTATGATGCATGCGTTAAAGGAATGAATCAATGGCAACCGTTCATTTCCCATCATGCTAATTTGTTCATTTGAGATCGAAGTAACACTTCTGAAATGTTAAATAATGCATACAACATCTAGGCATGAAAAGATACATTAATACTGCTGTCAATCAATTAAAATATTAATTTTAATTAATAAATCTATAATATATATATATATATATATATATATATATATTGAAGCAACACATCTACATATTAGTGCATCCAAAATAATTAAACGTTTTCATTTATGAAATATATCTATGTGTGCTGTGTATATTTATTATGAATATATAAATACACACATATGCATGTATATATTTCAGATTATTAAATGTGAAATTTATTTATATAGTACATTATATGAATACAAATACAGACATACAAATACATGTAAATATTTTCTAAATATATACTGTATGTGTGTGCATTTATATATACATAAATATACTTAGTGCAGTCAAATGATTAATTGCGATTATATATGTCATAATATATGTATATGCCCTAATATAGAGCGAGAGAGAGAGAGATATACACACAAATATACAAAGAGAGAATTTTTTTTTTGAGAGAGAAAAAAATGCTATGATATTTGATATAAATTATATTTTATAAGCTGTAATATTTGCTGATTATACTATTATACTACACACACCCACCCATACCCCTAAACCAAGTTAACATACATGAAACGTTGTACAGTGAGACCCAGAGAGAGAGAAACAAAAGGAAAGAATGTTCAAGAGAAGTAGGAAGTGAGGGAATGTGAGATAGAGAAGCTTTAATTGGCCTCTCATTGAAGCGTGTGCGTGGAGACATGAGGTCGCTGCCTGCTGCGCTCTCATTGGTTCATGCCTCAATGGGGAAGCCGAGAGAATCCGACATTTCATTAACAGTTCATCTTTTAATGAGAGCTCTGAGGGACCAATCAACACGCAGTGTTTCAACACACAGCGTTCCCCATGGAAACACACACGCTCCGCTCGCAGGCCTCAACAGATGTACGCGTGCATACGGTTACGTACGCTACACAAGGCCATCTCCGAGACGGAATTTACCCTGAAGGCAAGTAAACTTGAAGTAGTCAGAGTCTGAGACGCCCAAAGACACATCAGAACAAGATGTATTATGTTGCACTAAACCATATACAAAACATATGCATCCGATTCACTCTCTGTACAGCTCTCTGAAGCCGTCTAGGGTAAAAGCTAATGCACTCTTTGGAGATGTGAACAGTAGCTGTAGGAGGTCTTTTAGGAAATATGTCATATCTTCATATCCTTTATATTTATATATTCTGTTAAATGACTAATTGTGATTAATTGAAGCAAAAATAAAAGTTTTTTGTGCACATAATATTTGTGTGAGTACTGTGTTTATTTACAGAATTATATATACAGTAGGCCTATACATATATTAGGGGCGGGAGATATAACCAAAACCTATCACGGTAGAAGCAATTTTCTACCTCGATAACGATATATATCACAATATAGCAATTTGTATCTGAGAATGCATAAATAAAACTTCAAACACAAAGTTTCATACAATGTAATTGTATTTAAACTGAATTGCAGCAATACTTTTCCTATACCCAAACCAATTCCACACCACACACAATGCATCTTTTTTCTCCTCGTTGTTGGTCTCCCCACATGTAAGCGAACTCACTGCTGCAGCACCGAGAGGTGTGCGCACACTGGGAAAACAAGCTCACGCATGCGCGGCAGTACCAGAGACTCACTGAGGTTTGTCCAAGAAGTCGCTAGATTTGTCACTTGCCGGATTTTTGGAAAAATTGTCACCAAGGGGGTCTGAAAAGTCGCTAAATCTAGCGACAAAGTTGATAGGTTGGCAACACTGCTTCTTCCAAAGTCAAAGTTAATGTTTATCACGTGGTTACGTTACATGCAACGTCACGTGAACTCAACCGCGATTGATAGACCAAAATCTCGGTTGACAAATTTCTACCGGCATATCGTCCACCCCTAATATATATATATATATATTTATTTATTTATTTATTTTGAGGACAAATATGTTACATTTATATAGTAAATATATATTTTTACATTATATAATTTCTGTAAATTTAATTATATACATATAAATACATTTACAGTACAGTCTTTATATATATATATATATATATATATATATGCAAACAAAAACTGGTTAATCATGCTGTTTAAACTAACAACATCAGACCATGAAAAATTATGTATTGAAAAAATATTAGCTACATTAATATAATATGTATATAATATAGCACAATTAGCTATATTTTAAGTAACCTTTAATGCAGTTACCTAAATAGGTAGTTTCAGTGTAATTTAACTGCTTTGTTGTTTCCTACAAGCTTCTGCTAATTTAGTTTTCAAGTAGTTTCCTCCAAACTGCTCTGCAATAAAGGGAAAGAGAGAAGTGGGTTGTCTTATGTTCATGGTAATGAGCACCGACTCTCAGTTTGTTTTTTTAAACCAAAGCTGATTTTTATTTTTTATTTTTAGCTCTGTCTGACACCAGGCGAGCTGATGCTGACCCAGCAGCAACCCTAACAAAATCAATGCAAAAAAAAAAAAATCTTTTAAAGGATAAACCAGCTGTGAACAAAGTTGAGCTATATGGTAACCAGCCTACGGGCTATATTTAAACTCTCACTCACTCATGACGGCAGCATACGCATGTAATACATGTAATAAATCCTGCTGCGTCACACCTGCCCGTCCACGGAGGCTATTTACTCCAGCGCAGGCAGAGAGCATAATTGGCAACTCATGCCTATATGCACAGGAGCTTGGAGAAACAGCAGTTATAGAATAATTACAGGCATGAAGGAACCCTAATGCCCACGGAGCACTGAAATGCATGCTGGGAGCTGCTGCTGGTGGATTATGGGCAAAGGCATATAAGAGAGGTTATTTAACATATTCAGCGTTTCAAAGGACATTATTAAAAACTACAAATGTAAAAGAAACAAAATGGCACTCGCAACACATTTAACTTTCAGGCACTAAACTACAAATCATACCGAATGGGATTGATCAGAGCATAATATTTGGATTGGATTAAAATATTCAGACGTATTATCTCAAATCAGATATATACAATATGGCGTGTGCTGAAATGACCTTTTAGAGAAAGAGAACATATTATTGTTTGTATTACCGTACAAACATGGTAAGCTATTGTATAGTTTATTGTATAGCTCATTTTTTAGCAAAATTGTATTTTTCTGTCTGACGGTCATGTTACTGTGGCATGAAGAAGTATTAAGGAGGGAAAAAATGTATTTAAATGACAAACTTCTTATCCTCCCCTGCACACACAGTTCAACTGACAACCTCACCAACGCCATGCCATGACCTCAGATACAGTATCATCCGGGATGGAAAGAAAGTGAAAATCAGACAACAGCCTCTCTCTCTCTAAACCTACAGTATGCTGGCTGTTTTACTGAAGTATAACTGGAAAGGTCTGATGACTGCTCCAGAGGTGATGAAGCATGTTCTGTAACAGACACCCACTCAGATGGCAGATAAGACTGTGAGGTCGGTGCCTGGCCGCACATTCTCACAAGCTGAAAAACCGACCAGCTCACAACAACAACAATTCTATTCTGTTGCAGGTGGGGGGGAAAACACTCATTTAATGGCAACAAATATAAATCCTGAAATCTGATGTTGACTTCTGTTGCAAACTTATAAGAACACTTCTATTAGAATTTTAAAGGACAAGTACAGGTGTGCACTGCCTTCCGTTGAGTCTAAGCTCTAATTTAGTAAACCCTTTTCTCTGTGGATCTCAGAGATCATTCGAAAATCATCTTGTCTGACGAGCTCTAATACTGAGAGCAGATGAGCAGCGAGTGCTTTCATCCGAGACATAAACCTGCTTCCTGGGGAGACTCTTTTCTTCTCTTTACTACTATTGTTGGTATGATTTCCATCTTTTAATCTACTTCCACACTGCTGCTGGTAGCCTGACACCACCTGTGCTAGGAATGCCCGCACAGAGATAACCAAATCTACTACATCATGAGGGATGTGAGGTCATTTCAACATTCAACAGCTACTACTCTGATTTTTTTTTTTGCCGCCAGAATCTGAATCACAGTTAACGCCGTCAAATAAATTTCACCATAATCATTACTTTTCATGCCAACCCAAACGTCTATTTGACTTGATTAACTCTGATTTGATTCTCCTGGCAGATGGTAGAGAAATAAAATATAAATGGTGTTTTTATCCCACCACTTGAGAGAAAGTTCCAGACTGAATTACTTTTTTTTTTTTTGACAACATTGTAGAAACCTAATTATCAAGTTCATAGGGCCAATATTCTGGGTTGAAGAGACACTCGAAAGTCAGGTCTTGAAAGTATAATTTAGACGTTTTCAGTAAAAACTAAGATAAAACGGCCTAGACTGGAGCAGTGAGGGAATCCATTTAAACACGCATCATCCCATAGTGGTTTCCTTTAACAACGGGCAAGAAACCAATCCGAGGATGTGCGAACACACTCGCGCAATAGTGTTAAATATTCACTGTTTTATAGCAAGTCTTTCCTCGCAGCTGAGATTCACTGTTAGCATACAGCACACACAGACTTGTGGATAATACAATTCAAAATTAATTTAAAAATGCTTTTGGAGCAGGACTTCCAAGTTTGGCAGAACAATGGAGGAAAGGATGCAGAAAGGGTGGCAGAAGTGCTGGCAAAGCCTGTTTGGAAACTATCATTATGTGCTGCTACTGACTCAGAAATTACACACTTCACTTTTAAAAGTGCCAGTTTCACCGATCGATCCATTAAGTGGCAGTATTTTCAGTCTTTAAGTCCCCGCCACCTCTAACTTCACAGGTCCACCTCTCTACTGGAATGCTTTGAGCTTTAAGCTTCCCCGTAGCGCATTTAATAACTGAATAAAACATGAGCCATTACGCTTTAAAGTCTCCCATTATGATCAGAGACATTTTAATAAGGAACCAAACAGAAGTTTGAATGAACTCTGCCAGAAAGAAATAAAACAAACCCAGTTTATTGGTGCTTTAATTCTACTAAAAGGAAGCGAGAAAAAAAAAAAAAAAACATTTAGAAGAAGGAAGAACAGACTGTGAAGGATGTATTCAGGATGGCGTTAACAAGCCTTTTTCTCCTCAGCTAATAAACATGTGGAGCTCATATGTTCTGGCCCATTACAAAGAACCGCACGGCCCATTGGGTTCTGAGGATGGGGCCCTTCGTGCAGAAGGACCGAATGAGCCGTATGAGCCGTCTGACTCTAGAACACCCTCAGAAGCACCGTTTGCCAGAAACAACCCGTATTTGCATTTAAGTATGAGGATAATAGATGTTTACATGAACAGTACAAAGCTACAGTACTGTTCAAAGCTTTAGACACCGTAAAAATGTTGTAAAATGAGGATGCGTTCATAAATAATGCCATAAATAGATTTCATTTATCAATTAATCTTCTGTTAACTAAATCAAATAAATATTTGGTGTTACAGTTTTTGGTTAAACATCTTGTGTTTTCAGGTACCTTATCAGGTAGGATTTTTGAAGCATCTTGGAGACATGGACACAGTTCTTCTGGATTGAGTCTGTCTCAGTTTGTTCTGTTTCTTCATGTCACTCCAGACAGACTGAATGATGATCAGATCAGATCTCTGTTGTCAGACTCCTCGTGCAGACAATCTCATTGCATTATTACAATTAATGACAAAACTAATGTTTGGAAATGTAAACTGATATTTCCAACTGACACGCTACCAAGAAAGATAGAAATAACCCACTTAAAACCATTTTTTTTTGTTTGTAAAAATACTAGAAAATACTAAAATACTATATATATATATATATATATATATTTAGTATTGTAGTCCTCGTCCTGTACTCTCTCTTTTCCCTAATAACCAAAAAAAAATCATCAATAAACCATATATACATACATACTAAAAGTCTAAGTCTAGCAGTCTGTTTAAGTCTTTTAAATCTGTTTTATATTACTGTAGTAAGAGAGGAAAATTCAATAAAATGTTGTTAACAATACATTCATAATTAAATAAAACATTCACCACACTGGTAAAATTGTTTACAAATATATAAACAAACAAATAAAATAAATATAGATTTCAACAAATTATTTTGTATATTAACAGCACAATGTTGAAGTTTTTTTTTCCAGATCCCCTGTCTGTCAGGTGCTGTAAAGCATCCACATACTACTCCCAAAACCATGTCAGTGATTTAGCATCTAAACCTTTCATATGAGCCTCAGGCCTTAACTGAAGTCTGTTATTCCTCAGCCTTTCCATGGTACACAACCTTTATTTTAGACAGTGATTTTCTAGAAGCACCTTCAAAATGAGCCAGTCTAAATTCACATCTCTTGTCTGCGACTAAATAAGGCTGTTCTTCGCAGGGGCACACAGTAATTTCCCCTGAAGCTATCCAGAAGTCATCTGACTCAGACAGGCCGGGTTCGTAATCTCAGTGCTGAGAGCTGGCTGAATGGATCTCACATTTCCCTCGACTACACCGCTCACTTTCTCTCAACATGTAGCATCTCTTTCTGCCTTTTCTCTCTCTTTGCATCCGTGTCCAATGCCCTGAAAAACTGCAGTACATCAAGAGTCGAGTGGGCGAAGGTGCCTCGGCGTAATATATCAGCCTTTCGTTTCGTTCTTTTTGGCTCATTGGTCACCAAACAGCACATACATGCACCTTTAACTCGCTCGGTCTGCGTGAGGACAGATAAACACACCAGCGATGCTCAGGAAGCTTTCACTTTTAATCAAACCACAGCGGAAAATGTGTTCAGGGTCATCACGCGCCGACGGTACTACGTGACAGTAGTTGTAAGGATGTGAAATAAGGGTAATCATGTGTGTGTGTGTGTGCGCGTGTGGCATAGGTAAAACTAACAGCTAAGCAGTTGCTAGGAACCCTTTAAAAGACATTAACATGCTCTTTAAAGAGATACGAAGACATATGTTGAAGCACCATGATGCAATACGGTACATGAAAATGGTAATCATTCAGCACCATTTATCAAGGTATCATTGTCTTTTGGCATTACCTATAATTTTAAATAATCTTAATAATGTTTTGTGTGTATCGAATGTCAGTTTCAATTATCAATTATATTTTTGTTGCAAATATGTCTTAAAAAATAAATAAAGCTGTTTTGTCATTAATTATACAAATTTTGTAAAAGGCATATTTTAATATTATACACAATTTTAAAATGATGTAATATAATTCCAATAAATTTGCATTATTAATATATGATATTTTCCACCAACAGCAATGATGATGAGGATGATAATAGTACATTATATAAATATGTTTAAGTTTAAGATATTTTAGATATTTGTTCTATTTTAGATCATTTTTATATTTTTCCTGTAAATATGTTTTAATACAACCAAAACAAAGGTTTTTTTTATAACAATAATTTGAATCATTGTTTATAATTGATAAGTTCATTCAAAAATTCAAAAATTAAACAAGAATAATTATTTAATTAATTATTAATAATGACCAATTATTATTATTTGATTTAATATTGACTTTCCATTTCAAAGATACTTAAATTTCTTGCACTTTTTCTTGCCAGATCACCCGTCAATCAAGCCACACTACTCAAGTACACACACACACACACACGTGATGCCATCACCACAGCACTTTCTGTAAAGTGAAAAAATATATATTTGTTCAATTAGTGCATGTACCTTAAATGCAAATCATGCTGAATTAAATCTGTTAGTCTGCCCCTTTGTAACCCAAAAACTGTCTCTAAGTTCTAGCTCTCTCCTCCCACTCAAACTGCCCTCGGCTGGCCATTGAAGACAGGTGTGCTGTAAACATGGTTGTTTGTGGTACCGGGGCATCGAACTGACCCACAGGGTCAGGACAACGAAAAAGCTCACCCACATAGCTAAGGCTAACATGCTAACACTGGCTCCCACGCTTCCTCTGAGGCGTCAACTCAAGTACACTTTGCAAGAAAAGTGTACCTAACTATTCAAGCCCAGAACACAAGGTTACAAAATCACAAATACTAATACTTATATCACCAGATTCTTCTCCCAGGACGATGTGCATGCAATACATGCTAGCACTAATTTATTTACGTGTTCTGTACCATTTAAATAATTGAACAAAAGTGGGTTTCCTTCAGGTAGGCCACCAGTTTCAGAGGAGTTCTGGCCACTTGTATGCTAGTCAGTCTGGGAAACAAGTGGAAAAACCAGCTAAACCTTACTGTACTGTACAGTTACTGTAATTTGAGTTCTAAACAGTTATACTGGTGATACTTTGGTGATACCATTATATTTTTAAAGTACACTGGAGTACTGTAATAATAAATATAGGATTGCTATAATCACTGCACATATCAAAGTACAAATCGACAGAATGAGAGACGAAAGACAAGAAAAAGACTGACTGACAGAATGATAAAAGAAAGAATGATGAAATGACTACAGCTCGAACAAAAAAGTGAAATAACAAAAGATAGCTATAACAGATTGATAGTGATACCGACTAATAGACAGACAGAAAAACAGAATAATAGATAGCACAATAATGGATGGATGGAATGACAAATACAAATCATAGTATGATTGCTGATTAATAGACAAAACGATAGATAGGTGGATGGACGGACGGAAGAATTGGTGTATGAATGGATGGATGAATGAAAGGATAGATAGATGGAATGACAGAATGATAGAATGACAGTATGAGAAATAACATATGATTAGATAGATAGACAGATAGTTGAAGGAAAGGCATTATATGTCAGTTTCTGGAGTGTGTGAATATACTGGTGAAAGATGAGGTTAAATGCAGAAGATTGAGAGGCATAATCAATGGAAGTGCAAGGTCATCCTCTCAGCGGTATGACCGCTTTCCCCCCTGAGCACGAGCTGTAGCGGTGTGACAGCGTGGATCTGCACGCAGGTATTTTGACAGCTCACATTGCTGAAGCAGAGAAAGTTTATCAGGTGTGAGATCTTCCAGAGACGCCTCTCCTCTTACCATAATTGACTCTGACAAGCCTGTGCCAGCTTGCGCTAAACGAGAGTAAAATCCATCATTTTTCTTCCCATTCTGTAGGTGTTAACATTTCATGCATTTGCCATCCCACTGCTGAAAACGCTACAGTCATAAAGGAAAAATGGTGCCCCTGCAGGTTAATTCCTAGCAAATTCATGACTAAACTCTAGGGGCCGTAATCCCACTTCCTAACATGGCTGAGTTAACAGCAAATATGCTAATCTCCAAACCGTAATCCTCCAACTTCCACTCCGAGGAACTGCCCCCACTAAAGCTCCACATGAACAGGAATATTTCACCCAAAATGTTATTTCTGTCTTCATTTACTCAGCTTCATGTAGTTTCAGAGCTGTACAATTTTACTTCAGTGAAGCGCAAAAGTTGGTAATTTTGACTGCCAATCTTCACATGAGAGCACAAAAATGTGCACGGTAATTCAGTGTTTTCTGAAAATATGTAATAGCTGTGTGCAATAAGCTTCCAACACTCATTTGATTTTGCACAATCTCTAAGTCTATTAATATAAACACACACACACACACACACATATACATATATATGTATATGTGTGTGTGTGTATATATATACATAATTTTATTTATTTATTTATTTTTTACTCCGAGGTTCACGTTTCAACTACAAATGTACATTTTGAAAATCTTGTAATAATATCATATAATTATGATATATTAGATATATATTTACATAAATTTACAGATAACTATTTTACACCAGATATTTATATATATGTACAGTACATATATGCAATTATTCTTTGCAGTCTGTTGTCGCTACAGATCAGTGTTGCCAAATTTTCAGACTTTTCAGACCCCCTTGGCGACATTTTTCCTTAAAAGCGACTAGCGACAAATCTAGAGACTTCTAACAACCTCAGCGAGTCTCCGGTATTGCTGATATTATGTTGCTTCTAACTCTATTTAAATGCAAACACAGCCAAAATCACAACATAGCAATTGTCTGTATCTTATGTGTACTTGGTTTAATTATTTTGAAATTATAAATATAATTATATAATAAAAAACGATAACAAATAAGGATTTTAATCTAGATTAACATCTTGTAAGGTAGAGCTAGTTCAGTAGGCCTTATAATGGGGTGCATTTCAGTCACTATTTCATATTCATTCCGTTTTTCTGTATATAACGGTATCAAAACTTCATGGTACGGTAATACCTCGGTATGAATCATCAAGATTAATAAATAAATAAAATAAAAAAAAATTTCAAACTTGGCAGAAAGAAATAAAGAAAGAAAGAAAGAAAGAAAGAAAGAAAGAAAGAAAGAAAGAACAGCATATCACAGCACTTTTGTTGTAAGAAAAACAGTTTCTTTGTTGTAAGTTTCAAACTTTCTTCAAAGTAACTCTCACAGCTTTTAAACAGCTGAGCAAATGATGATTTTTGATTGTGGGGTGAGCTTGTTTTTACTGCCTCTGATGTTGTCTGCAGTATAATAAGAGCCTGAGGAGAGCTGTTAAGTTGCCAGCCAGACCAATTTTCAACGCTCTACAAACTAGTCCTGTGATGGGTCACTCTGAGCTGCTGCGCCAGAGCAATGTTTAGCAGACGAGCATTGTGGTGACCCGCCGTGCTGAGGCTACAATGGATTTAACCGATGCGTAAACAAGCTTTAAGTCAAAACAAATGTTACAGCTCTCATTCTTTTTATCCATCTATCTGCACGCCTCTATGTCTTGCTCTCTCTGAGGGCTGACTGAATGTCTAGGACAGATAGCGAGGCCAGAGAGGTACAGTATATGAGTAAAAGAGCAGATAAATCCTTTTTTTTTTCCTTTTCTCTCCTCTCCCAAGAATACCAAAATGTCTATGTGTGAGAGGTCCCCAGCAGTAAGGTCTCCTGTACCCTTTCCACAACACAATTAAGCCGTGCACAGTTATTCCTCAGTGTGAAGTTTGTGTCACCGAGGCCCTACAGAGACGGCCATTGAATAGACTAACTGGCCGCTTAACCTTTTCCGAGGCCAGATTCTTGCCCCAGGATTGTTTCTTTTGGAGGGTTTTTTCATCCCTTTTCTCCAGTGATGGATGTTGATTCCTCATCAGACTCATTTTGGCTCACTGGCGTATATTACAGACGGAAAGGAAACATTTATTTACGCTGGCAAAGAGCCTCGGCGTGGGGCGAGGGAACAGCAACATGGCCGATATATGAGGCGTTTCCCATCGGCTGGATTCTGTGTTTATGCGCACACAGGAACGCAAGAATAAACACTGAAAAAACACGTAATTACCCCTTTCCTCTCATCAGTTCTGTCATTTTATATCCTTGTTTGTCAGGGTGAGCTGGTCTCAAGCCTCCGCAAGCATAGAGATCTTTACAGTCATACGGTCTTGACTGCCAGGCTTTACATTACACTGCTTGTGGTCTATTGTGCCATATGCTTCACTTATGATTTTAATAAATACCACTTTGAGTTATTTTTCCAACACATAATCTAAAGAACATAATTAACTAAAAATTACCTCATTCAATGCACATTAAGCATTACAGCAGGGATTTTAAAATGTTTTAATCCTAAGTACCACTGAATATGATTCATTTCATTTCATAGCTGCAGTTAATCATGTTCTTTAGATTGGTGCTAATTTGAGATGATTTGTAAAAGTAATTTGAAAATTTTATTTTTCTTTAAAAGTTTCTACATTTATAATTTAATAATGTACTTGTATAACTAAAACATACTATATATTTGTTAACAAAAGGAGAAATCTAATTTAATTTTATATTTATAATGTCTTTTATATTAAGAGTGACTTATTGAATGGTGGTATAATAAGAGTGGTATTGAATGCTATCAAACAAAAAAACAATAAATTGATATTAAATGTAAAAAGCAAAACTCTCAAGTAAACAAATTAACTCTCTCTCTCTCTCTCTCTCTCTGTATATATATATATATATGTATATGTATATATATGTATATGTATATGTGTATATATATATATATATATATGTATG
>JAUMHP010000041.1:16729083-16759467 GCA_032361065.1 Enteromius trimaculatus | reverse complement strand
ATATATTACAAATATTAATATATATTATTAATAATAGTAAATTATACACAAATAATAAATAAATAAATAAAGCATAAACCCTAAACCATTCCCCAAACCATATACTTTGAAATTTAATAACTATCTAACATCACCTAGACAGATTTACAATTTAGTAGTGTTTCACGAGCGCAACGACATATGTGTGCATTCATAATTTATCAGATTTATGATTATTAGGCACAGCTGATGAACCGTGCTCACTGATGCATGGAAAGACGTCAAATCGGAGTCACTCCACTTTCCACTATCCCAGATGGTCCCCCAGCCCCTTATCTTCCTCACACGCTCTCACACACACAGAATTTTGCTTTTCGTCTCCCTCCCCCACCTCCTTCATCCGCTCTCTCTCGCCCTCTCTGAGGCACACATGGCTTTGACACATTGTTTGTGGTCACCGGGCCGGTTTGGCAATTAGTAGCCATAATCTGATCTTGCTGATATAGGCTCAAGGAAAGGCTAATACACACAAATCTACCACAGCAAACACTTTAAACCACAAAGGCCAATTGCCTTTCAATTAGCCACTAAAGAAGGGATCACTTCCTCCATCTGCCACCTTCAGACACACTTCAACTTGAATATGAGGGGGGAAAACTCTCCTAAATGTATTTCTACAGCTCCTTTGTCTGTTCTGTATAGCTGGAATGTAAATCAGACACATTAGAGCTTGCGCAGACTTAAATTAGTGCTGATTGTCTGGGGTAAATCAGAGTGTTTGGGTTTATCAAGGAAAAAAGCATGCCCGCTTAAGCAAAGTGAGTTAGTGAGCAGTTCAGGGTTGCAAATAAGACTGTGCGTGAACTATACATAGACTTACGTAATACCTGTATGAGTGTTTTCAGACAGAAAGACAAGCAAACAGGTTGTGTAATGGATGGAATTGGACAGGCAGTGGAGATGGAAACAAATAGACAATCTCTTCATGTTGGCTGTGCGTTCATTACTGATCTGGAGACCAATCTCTCCACACACACACACACACACACACACACACACACACAGCATGCCGAACTGAACGTCTGATTTCTGGCGCGGCTGCAACAACCAGTCAACCACCATCTGTCAAATGCCAGACAAGGGAGATTTTTTTTCCCCCTCTCTCATTCTCGCTGTGTTTCTGCTTGATTTTTCAGAATAAATCATGCACTGACGTGACCTGAATACAACATGACACCGGTGGTCTTCAATGGTGGTTGTGTTTACTTGGCTAATATGGGTTTGTCCACTAAAGAGATAGTTTGTGTAAAAAGAAAATGTGTTACTATTTATTCACCCTTGTGTCATTCAAAACCTGTTTGACTTTCTTCAGGGGAACACAAAAGGCTATGTTAGGCAAAATGACAGTCACCATTCGCTTTCATTATACAGAAGACAGATGCAATGAAAGTGAATGGCGACTGAGGCTGTCAGTGTCTAACATTCTTCCTAACATATCCTTTTGTGCATGTAATACAGATTTTTGACCAAAAAAACAAAAAAAAAACATAATATTGATAATATGTCAGTACTTCTATCTCTTAGATATAAGTATGTAAGAGTAAACTGCATAAAAAAGCCAAAAGATCCAAACAGAAAAAAAATATATATATTTCTCTAAGAAAACACTTAAACTGTCAAGAAAAGCAGGAAAATTGCATTCTACATCTTTCAGGTAATTTTAGAACATATTCGTTTTAAGACTAGCCAACTAAGAATCCTAAATGTTGCTGGTAGATCATTTTGAACCAGCTTAAGGTGGACAGAGCTGGTTTCTCTCGTCCTAACTGAAAATCCAATGTGGTCATTAGCTGGTCCAATCTAGAATATTATCTTGGACCAGCAACATACCAGTTTAAGATGATAATTTTGACCATAAAATGACCCGCTCCTATGTTCTTAACAACAGTTATCATGTTAAAATCCAGCAGGGTATTTAAGTAATCCAACCATTCATTCCGAAACATTCAGCACCCCGATCATCCCGTGTCTGGCAAACCACCTCATAAACTCCTTCCCAACTCCGTTAGACGCCAAAGAGAGCTCTTTCCATACTCAACTTGGTCCTCACGAATAAATCCCAGCGCAATTCTCCGCTACGAGACATTCACCTGTCAAACCCGAAGCGCGTCAAAGAGAGTCAAACATCCACATATTTACCTTCCATCGCGAAAACGGCCGTTACAGCACACAAAACCGTTATTAATCCCACAGTCATGGTAAAAGGCATTGGCCGCTGCCGCGGTGTTCCCTTGAATTTGGAAAACCGGACGGCGTGGCGTGCGCGTAAAATCCGTCACTTGTCACGCAGGGTGATATTCCAGCGAGTGAGCGAGCGGCGTGGAGTCACATCGCAGGCAATAGTAAAAGAGTGAGTGGATGCTGCCACGGACGCGGAGCGCGGAGATGAGAGCCTGGGAGAGATGGACCCCCCCGGAACCCCCTTTAAAACCTATGGACCAATCAGAGACTGCACACCGAAAACCGCCAACCAATCAGAGGCAGTCTCTCCTTACAGCATGCATTGTTATTCAAAACAAAAACTTTTCACTGTTTCTCTAGGAGGTGAAATACGCGTTCGGTTGGAAGGGAAATAGCGACCTCAGATGGCCAATATATTTTTTTAAAAAATAGGCATCATTCAAAATCATAAGTACAAGCAATAGTTTGACTATTTTAAAGTTAAACAGATGAGGTGACCTTATTTATTTCTTTATTTTAAGCAAATGTGGTATAAAGCCTAAAACAATAAATAGTGGAAAGTAAAAAGTAGTTTAATATGCATATTTGTTTCATAAAATATTTACATTTACTTCCAGGCATATTGGAAGATGCTTTCATGCAAAGTGACTTACAAATGAGGACAAAATCAACAAAAGATCAAAAATATGTAAGTGCTGTGACATAAACAAAGGAAGTTTTTTTTTTCTTATAATAAACAAACAAACAAAAAAACAAGTAGATAGAATAAAAAAAGAATAGAGAATGTTAGAGAGTACATTTTTCCTCTTTACCTCTTTCTTTCTTTTTTTTTTTTTTTTGAAAATTCAAAAGAATAGAGAGAATATTAAGAATGTAAGTCTCAGTATTATAAACCTGTTTTGCCCCTTTTCTGTTTCAGTGTTTCCTTATTTGTTTATGTGTGTGTCCTCAACTCAATATTAGTTGAATTCCCGCACCTGTCTGTCCCTTGTTACGTATAAATGTGTAATCTGCCTCTTGTTTCCTTGTCGGTTTACTCGCTATGTTCGTGTGCTCCAGCCATTTCCTGTGTGTATTCACCTTGTTTGGATTATATTAAAGTCTGTTGAAGTTGATTCCTCGTTTTCTCGCTCCTTCCAGCACAGAGCGCGACAGATAGTGTTAAATGATCATTTTTTATAGAAAAAGAAAACAAGTAGATTGAATAGAAAAATAATAGAGACTACTGGTGTTATAGACTCTTTTTTAAAAGATAGATAGAAAGCAATTATTGGAAAGAGTACGAATGTTCAAGTGATTTTTTTTTTTCATTCTTTTTAAAAAATGTTTAAAGTAAATAAAAATAAAATTAGTAGAACAGAAATAGAACAGTATAGATGGAGACATGTTTTATAATAAAAAAATAAAAATGTTTTTCAACATGCGTGACAGTTGTTGCTGCTTTTGTAATGAACGTTAAAGAATTAAATTAAAATTAAATTAAATTATAATAATTACATTTTGAGAATGAATAAAGAATGCGTCCCTGGAACATAATTCAAGTCTAAAGAGGTGAAAAGCATTTGTCTAAAGATAGATTTGGTCCTCATTTGTGTCTTTTCTCAGATGATGACAGATAGTTTTAAAATAAGTGTTTGACACAAAACTTAATAAAAATGACATGGTCTGGGACTCTCTTGCAACAGGTCTGTCAGGAGGGATAAATCAAACAGTTCCTTGTCTCTCTAATCATCTGGGCACGTTGTAGTAGTAAGTGATTTTGAAAGCAAAAGGAGAAGTAGGCCTGACATAAAACGCAACATCTTTCATCATCCTGCAAGACTCAAGCCTAAAGGTAAGACAGCAATTACAACTAAAGCAATCTGCAAAGTGAAAGTGGCGTTCAAGAAGCCGAACAATTAGGAGAGAGACAGAGAGCGAGTCAGAGAGTCTACAGGGTTGATACACTTAAGCAGAGTTACTACTCTAGGTCCACATAACATTAATGTGTTTCCTTTAAGCCTATATGACTAAAGTTTAAAGATTTGTTTTAACCTATATATAACTTTAGAATCATTTTGTTTAAAAGGGTCATATGATGATAAGAACATTATTTTTTGTGTTTGGTGAAATGCAATGTTTATGTAGTTAAAAAAGCAAAAATTGGTCTGCTCTGATTGGTCAGCTATGTGATTGGCCGAATACTGCAAACATGTAGCATAAATCTTATGCCTCTAAACGTGATGCAGTGTCCCGGCACGATGACACCAAAACAATAAAACACATTAGAAACGAGGACATGTTTGGACAAAATTACTATTATCATGACTTAGGACTGTCTTTTTATTGCATTGCGTTGCACTTCGTAAATATAACACATCTGCATTTGTGATCAGAGTAATGACAAACAACACGCACTACCCTTTACCAGTGTTGGGAGTAACGCGTTACAAAAGTAATATATTATACAGTAATTTATTACTTTTTGCTGTAACGCAGTAGTGTAAGGCTTTACTAATCAGGTTTCAGTAATATTTTACTCTGTACATGTTGAGTAATGCTTGCGTTACAAAGCACTTTTAGCCAAAACTTTTATTGTTCAAAAAAAACAGCAAGACACAAGATATTGTAGCGCTCTCGGATAAGGACGAAGCGGTTTGATGCAAAGGGGTGTTTAATCGGACTGTTGTCGGACACACCCAACGCTGTACACAAACCGACTTAAGAGAGAACCGCACTTGAAACAGCGAAGCACTCTCTGATTCTGTTTATCTCAGCTTCCCCTTATACACGCTGTAGGGGGCGGAGCCTCCTGAACATCACACTTCCCAAAGGCAAAAGGGAATAAAGTGCAACATTAACATTAAACACACTGTTTTCCACAACACAAGAACATTCTAAACATGTTACAATATTAACAAGTCAGCTCTATTTTCTGTTCGTGGTCAGTTATTATCCATGTGTGGTGTACAGGTTTGTAAACGAATACTAAAAGGACTGCTTCTAATATATATGTGTAGAGCGATTTATTTAATTCATCTCGCTCTCAATGAAAAAAAAAAAAAAAAAAAAAATCTAAAACAAAAACTTTTTCATTATAATTTTAATCCATAAAGATGACTTGAGGTGCATCAGAGGAGATGGCGAGTCAGGAAATGTATCTTTGTGACACAGACATAATTTAAATATCTTCCTACTATTTTCCTCGGACATATTCCTGGTAATTAGGCTACTTTAGCTGATGCCGTGACAAGCTTTAGTAGATTACGTGTATTTGAATGCAGCTGCGCTGTCAAAAGTAATACTGGAGTATGTAACGCATTACAATTTTGAATCAGTAATATTGTAATGTAAGGAATTAGTTTTCAATAGCAGTAAGATAAAATATATTACAGTTTGGAAGTAACTTGCGCAACACTGCCCTCTACTGCTCATATCCTGCATTTGAATAGTAAGCAGCAGGTACTTTTAATAAGAAAACGTAACTTGCTTAAGAGGTTGTGAGTCAGAAGTGCCAGACTGTCCTTGCAGGAGTAGATTTGTTTCATTCTATAGTCTCTGTGCACATCCACCATAGGCTACTCTCCAGGTTTTAGGAATCCGTCCTCCGTAAATGCACAGAACACACTCTCATTTTTCTGCTGAACTGTTCTGGAACACACAACTTGACTGGTTGTGTCCTCTTTTGGAAGTACAAACTAAGTAGTCTCACAATTACACACAGCATGTTCAGAACATAGCAACACTACAGCGAAAATAAAAGGTCTGCCTTCTTTCTTGGCTTAAACATTTACACAAAGACCCCTTTAAATAATATACATGCAATATAATTATAATTTGGACCTAAAAGTCAGAACTGTTTTTTTTCTTCTTCAGTTTGATTTTAAAATGATGACCTGACCTTTTTGGTCTAAAGGTTATTTAATAAAGGAAGATAACTTTTTTTTACTTTTTATTAAGAAAAAGCAGATGACACGGGGAGAACTTAAATGAAGGCTCTCTGTCATACTGATATGAGATTTTGTATATTCATTTAAATTTGTGCCTAGAAAAATTATAACAGGTGCTCAAAAACCAAAACAAACAAACAAAATAAATAAAAAGGTACATTCCCATACCAGCTTACAAAATGGAAATAACCAAATAAATTAAAATCTATTATTATTATTATTATTATTATTATTAATAATAATAATCAAAATCTAGATTAAAAAGCAAACCAAAACTTATCAAGCTAACACACTCATCTAACCAGTTACCAACTAACCTGATTTCCTTCTGAAAGCAAGTGTATGGTTTCTATATGAACCATGTCAGCTTAATTAACATTGTGAAATGCATCTGTGTTAATTGGAGCTCTCTTCATTAGCACACGGAGCTTAATAAGCAGAGGATGTAAATGAGTTTGAGCTGGCTGTGCGCAGTGGGCCACTGCTGGGGAACCGCTGTTTTTGAGCACCGACTTTACAAGACTACTAGTGAGACAAGAACAAAACCGACTTGTCAGGTGTGCGCAACACACACACGCGCGCGGGCGCGCACAAGCATGCACCTTGAGGTTTGTGTGATGCACGCAGCCAAACGGGTGTTCGTGTGCCCTTCCCAGTACCAGCAGAGTTGTTTTGAGAATTGCGTGTGCATGCTGAAGCCGTCATTATCTTCATAAGGGCAGGAGGAAGACATTTGCATTCAAATTGGACTCTAATTGCCCTGCAAAGTCAGGGACATTTTATAATCATATTTTTGCAAACAGTGCACGTCACAGTGTCTGCTCTGCCTCACTCTGTTCCCTCAGTTTTAAAGATTTTTACTTATTGTGGCATACTGCTCATACCATTTTAAAAATGCACAGGTGTATCAAATGCACGGTATGCAAATGTTATGCATGCATATGCATAGAACATGCTGATGACTTGCTACATTTGTCAAAGTGTGCAGCTTGGAGCAAATGCCTCTAAAGCGAACATTATGGAATATCTCGCAATCCATTGTGTTTGACTTGTGTTTGACAGATAAACCAGTGTTATGGTTTATGTCTATTCTGACGTGTTTGATGGGGCTGACTGACTGACACTTACACAGAATCAGATAACATGCAAACTGGCTGCAAATACTGAGGTCATAAAACAGCAAGATATACTAGTGTTTGAGATATTTATCATTACATATTGCCTATGAGGGTCTTTTTCTCTAAGGTGGAAAAATTGGATGAGAACATAATTGACAGTACAGAAATTTGCTCACCTTGGGGCAGATATATAATGTTGTTACTGTATAAATATTCATGAATAAATGCACATAAATTTGCAAATGCAAAACTGATACATAAATAAAATCACATCTGCAAATAAACATAATACATCTCTGAAAACTGTTTGTTTGAGATCCCATGTGAGAGTCCACAGATATTTACTTGGATTGAATAAACTGTATAGGGAATAATTAAATAAATAAATAAAAAATGAATTGATTACAGTTTACCATTTTTAAAGAAATTCCTAATGTTTATTTAGCAAAGTCACCTTTGAAAGGTGAAAGGTGACATTTTGTATTTTTAAATAAATGCCACACTTTTGAACTTTTTATTAAATTAAAAACAAGCAAACAAAAAAAAAACATGAAAAAAGAAAATGTATCACAGCTTCCACAAAAATATCAGACAACAGTTTTCAAAATAATAAACGTTATTTGGGCATCTGATGGTATCTTATGACACTGAAGACTGAAATAATGAATATATTAAAGGGGGTCATATGATGCGATTTCAATTGTCCCTTTCTCTTTGGAGATTACAACTTTTATAGTAAGTTACATTTTAAAAGAATCTGCTAATTCAACTATTTAAACATACTAAGTCATGATAATCAGTAATTATGTCTCCACTGGATGCAACAAATGCCTCATATGTAATGTGTTTAATTGTTTTTGTGTCAAAACGCAGCATCACGCTATGGTAAGGAGCAACATTTCCGTCAGATTCGGCCAATTACAACACACTGGATTTTACTTAAACCGCATAAAAAAAAAAAACATTGCATTACACCAAATATACAAAATGATGTTTTTTAGCAACGTCATATGACCCCTTTAACCCCTTAACTGTCGCCCCCATTTTGGGAAAATGTCTCTGTTACTGTTATTACTGTTTTTACATTCCATTTAATTGTAATATAGTGAAATAAATGCAGGTCTCCCGTATTCAGGATGGGGACAGGAAAGGGGTTAAAGTACAAAGTATAATTAAATTAGAATAATATTTCATTATATTGCTGTTTTTACTGTAGTTGAATTTACTCAAATTTCAAATAATGACCATAAACCTTTTGAAATCTGACCTACAGCCAATCAGATTTTAGAACAACATTTTACTACTTTAGTAAAAAGAAAATATTCTGATGATATCAGATCACACACAATGTTAAACACCATGTAAACAGTATTTCAATTTAAATTATAATATATTATTATTGGCTGCGTGTTATTTTTGTTTTTAAGCCAAAACTGTAAGAAAAAAATAAAAACACATACATTTATTCCCCCATGCACTTCTTGGCATCAGTGGTTTCAAATGCAGAAAGGGTTTTTTACAGTTGAAAATGGTTCTTTAGATTTTTTAAAATGTTTTTCAAAATAAAGCTAAAATATTACAAGAAGTCTCTTACAAGTTCTCGTACTTCTTACTTTTGAATCGTGGAGGGGTCTACAGTTTTCAGCATAGGTGCATTTCCACTGTGAGAGACAGAATCTAAAAAGAAAAATCCGGAAATCACATTGTATGATTTTTTTAACAATTTGTTTGGGAATTACTGTGTCAAATAAGTTTTGCTTATCAGCCAGATTTCTGACCCTCAAAGACCTGTTATTTAGCTTTTAATAAGTCCAGCTACACTCTACTAATGATTCTAAATTAGTAGCACATGTTTGAGTCGTTAGCTGTCATAAAGACACCTGTGCACCCCACAATCAGCCAAAGTCTAAGCAGCAACATGGGCAAAACCAAAGAGCTGTCAAAAGACACAAGAGACAAAAAAACAGAAGGTTCCCCTGCTTAAGTCAGCCCATGTCCAAGAACATCTGAAGTGTGCCAGGGACCATCTGAATGATCCAGAGGAGTTATGGGAGAAAGTCCTGTGGTCAGATGAGACCAAAGTAGAACTTTTTGGTCTTAACTCCATTCGCCGTGTTTGGAGGAGGAAGAATGAAGTGTATCATCCCAATAACACCATACCTACAGTGAAGCATGGGGCTGGAAGCATCAGCATTCTGCACAGGGGACAGGACGACTGCACTGTATTAAATAGAGGATGAACGGGGCCATGTATTGTGACATATTGGGAAAAAACCTCTTTCCCTCAGTCACAGCAGTAAAAAAAAATCTTTGGAGGGAGCTGAAACTCTGTGTTGTTCAGCGAAGAGAAGATCTGTATGGAGGAGTGGGCCAAAATCCCTCCTGCAGTGTGTGCAAACCTGGTGAAGAACTACAGGAATCGATTGACTTCTGTAACTTTTAAGGGATTCTGTACCAAATATTAACATTTTTTGACTCAAGTGATCAAATACCAGATTTTCCTTTGCGCCTATGCTGAAAATTTTAGACCTCTCCATGATTTCTAAGTAAGAGAACTTGCAAAATCACAGGGTGGTGAAATACTTTAGTTTAAGTGTCAGTGTAAGTTAATTTCCCCGATTACAATGAGACTTCATTATAAATTAGTCCATGGTGAGCGTGATTTCACCAAGTACAAGATGTTCCTGGTTGCTCCTGGAACAACATTCCAATCAACCAATCAGAATTGAAGAAGAATTTTTCTGGAAATCTCTGTTTTAGGCTTCTAATCATAGTTAGATGCTTCTACACCTTTGTTAACCAGCTATCATTTCCCACTGTTTTTAGGCAAACATTTTGGGTGGGGGTAGGTTTAAGGATTGGGTAAGTTTATATTTTTGGACAGGAATGTTGATCCAGGATCATGTCTTACTTGGCAAAATCACGGCAACCTCAGTCTATAGCCTGTTTTTCCATGCTTTCTGAGGTTTCTTCACTTTTATATCTTGCTATACACTTGAAACAAAGAGAAAATATATATATATTTATTTATTTTTTGGTGGCACTAAAACGCCGTCGTATTTTCAGCAACTGTTCAATGAAAGGTTCTTTGGTAAACCAAAAATGGTTCTTCTATGGTATCACTGCAAAGATTCAACCTTTTGAAACCCTAAGGATGCTTACCCATACAGAAGTCAGTATATAGACTGTGTCTGATAGATTGGAATACAGCATCCTGCACAAAACACAGCATATCTAATCTATGTTTAATCAACCATCGGTGTGTTTCCTCTCCTCTGTGTTCAATGGTCCTTCTCTCAAAGGTGTGCTAAAACAGATGGTACACACAAAGAAACGTTCATAAGGGACAGACATCAGACGGGGGCTTGACAGACCGGTCCTACAGTTATCAATAAAGAGGCCGTCCCACCTGCCTCGCTCTTTTCCAGTTCATCTCCTCATCTGCATCCCATCAGCCTGTTTTGGCATTGGCCGCTCTGCACCTGATAACACTCAAAGAGTGTCCACTCGCTCTCTCTCTCTCCTCCATGCACTGGCTCGAATCTCTCCGTGGCTCCTTCTCCAATCCTGGAGAGGAAATTCAATCGTGCTTCAATAATCTCGTCGAGGCCCAGAGCCAGACCGGTTTCTGCCGACATGACGGTCACACAACTGTATTGCATTAGAAACATGCAGCATGTGGTTTCCTCCACTACAATAACAGCAGTACATGGCAAGAGGCCGCTGTATACTGACAGACTATTGATTACGCCTGGCAAATTACAGCTACAGCCTGGACGAGCTGAAACACCAGCACTGGCCCAGAAACACACTTAAAGGCCGAAAGACACAGCTGTGTGTTTCAAATATACACAAGAGGGATCAACACGGGATGTGTTGGGAACATACAGTCTGCTGAAAGCATTTACACTTGGATTAGTATAGGATAGAAATACCTAATATTAACAAAAATAACTGATTTCAGAGGTGAAGACATTCCAGTAACTTAGATAGATCACCCAATAAAGAACACTCTGACATCATTTGGTCACCTTGTAGTTCCAAACATCAAACATCTACTACTTTTTTTGGTTAAAAGGCAGATAATCAAATAGTTACCAAATAGCCATTGACTTCCATATTATGTACATCAGCTGCCAGCGACTACATTCTTCGAAAAAGCTTAATCTGTCAGAAAAAATTATGTATTCAGGTTTCAAACATACTTTTATGTATGTATATTTTTTTAATTAAATCTATTTTTTGTAATAAAAACTGTTTTATTATAAATGAAATTATTTGCTTAAACTAAAGGTAGAAAAATGAAATGTAAAAATGAAAACTGAAAATATTTTTACTAATAAATAACTGTAAATAAATAATGTTTAAAAAAAAACTACTACAGTACTACTTTAACTACAGACATTTCTTTACAATGAACATTTCAAACAAAACATGCCATGTTGTTTTCAAATTAAAATGAAAATATTGATACTAATAATTTCCACAAAATAAAGGAAAATTTGACATTTCTGCCTTGGCTACTAACTAAAGCACAATACATACATAAAGCCTTTTAAAAAGATCAACATTAAAAAAAAAAAATATGAATCCACTTATTTTTCTTTTAAATTACAAAAAAAGTTAAACTTATATTTCTGTTATAATAAAAACAAATTCAATACATTTTCTCATGACCTCGCAAAGTTGAATGCTTATTTCAGCAAGTAAGTATTTCTGCCATATAGAGTAAGAGAAGTGTGAAAAAATGACTAATATCACATCTGATTCAAAATCACAAATGGAAGGTCAAGGTTGAGTGCATTGTATTGTGGAATAAAGTATTCCATCGCTGTATCACTGCTGTATAATACTAATTTCTGCAAATATACTAAAGGTCTTTCATGTACAACGTACCAAACTATGAGCGGTATTCCATTCTAAATGTTTTTTATTAAAATGGCCAACTAATGGACTTCACCTTAGACAAAGCAATTCAGTCCAGCATTTCAAGAAAACATGAGTTTTAAAGTTGTATCTAAAACCTACAGTTAACCTTGGCTATCAAAGCTGTGCCTCTAATTGAAGCTAAAAATGCAAGGTTGTAAGGGGTGAAGCCGGACGACTTTGTAATTGCGAACATTATACAAAGTAATGATTTTTCACAGAAAGACAGCGGTAAAAACTCAAACATAGCTTTAATCACCTTGAGATTTCTCCCCCGGGGAAACTTCAAGGGCAGAAGCAGATTCAAACAGACAATTCGTGCTCTAACGGCATATAAACAGAAGCAGGATCCACACACATCACTCATTAAAATTCAAATCGCAACTAAAATGCCAAAGTATCAAATAAAAACTTTAAAAAAGTGAATGCACCAGCCAGCAATACAAAACATTCACTGATAGATATTTAAACTTGCTCATCAAACTTATCAAACCTTTTTAGATTTTAATGAACACCATTTTTCACGTTCAAGTCCACAAACGTTAATCTACTCTTCTGTCTGGTTTGTTTGTCTGACAAAAATGGCAGATTCTGTGTTACGATTGGTCAGATTGCCTGTCAGTCAAACTTTCATAAAAATATGAAGACAGGAACCACTCTTGATAAAATGAGGAACACTAGGAATCTTGAGAGAGCATGAGAGCATTTTATTAGTTACTTATATATATATATATATATATATATATATAAATAAACACATGCATGGACGTATTTCAGAAAAATATGATTTTATATTAAACATACTTGTATATTATGTATAATGTATATTTTGTATGTTATTAATCACAATTAATTGTTTAAAAGCAATTTCAAGTTTCAATGCTGAAAAAAAGATTAATTGCAGCTTATCAGAATGTGTTGAGATAATAAAATATGATTTTAATTCTAAAATATATATTTTTAATTTGTGAATTTTATTATATGATTTTTTATTTTTTAGAATTTATGCGCATTGTGGTGTTCCCATGCAGCATTTTTTTTTTATGCCATACCCCAAAATGTGCATAAAAATAGCTGAATTGGAACATGGCTTCGGTTTAATTTATGAAAAGGATTGGATTTTTAACAAAGGTCTTGAAATATCAATGGGTTGTTGTAGATTCAACATGAAAAATCTAAACAAATTTCACCATTATGAACAATTCAATGTTGATCCAACAATTACCCTTGATGTTCTAGCAACACTGAGCCGATAGTATTATCAAGAAAATAAAAACAGAGATGAGAACTAGAACAAGAGCAGAAAACACTTCAGAATCACTTTAGATTGAGAGAGTGTGTGTGTGTGTGTCAGGTACAGAACTAGGGCAGAGTTTTACACAAAACACAGCACTTTGTGCCGTTGCTACTGTCATCTGCTTCTGCTGCTCTCTGAGCCCATTCATCATTTTTAATGGTGTCTCTCTGCCACCTCTTTTCAGTGAGTGTGTACTCTTCTGTGGATTTACGACGGTGTGGATTTGTCATGCCTTCTTCCGACACACTAAATCCAACCTCTGACCTCTGGGTCATCTCTAGAGAGGAACTGCAGCCTGGCCCAATCAATCCCTGTTTGCTTGCAGTCTGGAAACACTCAAGGGAGCGAGACAAGGAAACACACTTAAGTTTGAACTTGTTCTTCTGATGCATATTTGCGTTCTGGTAATTTTCACAAAATAAATACACACACACACACACACAACACATACACATAAAATGGCACCACTCAGAGTAGTGGACAAAGAAGAAACAATTACTCAGAGGAGGAGGGTGAATGAATGCTGCAAAAATCAATACTGGTTTTGTTTGGGCTTTATTGATACAGGTGTTGTGTGAAAGCGAAGGAGAAGAGAGAAACACATTAATAGAGAGAAAAGAAAGTCGCCCACATGTTTTACAATTTAGTCACGTTTAAATGAACCACAAGTCTGGGCTAATGATAAAATAAATAAGACAAACAAACAAATAAATAAGTAAATAAATATTAAAATGAATAAATATATCAATATATAAATAAAAATATATAATACATTATTATAAATAAGTTAAACAGATTTTATTAAAGTATAAATAAGATCATTACACCCATTATAATGAATAAATCAAATACAATACATTATATATAAGCTTTCTATCTTTCGTGGTAGCGTGTCAGTTGGAAATATCAGTTTACATTTCCAAACATTATTTTTGTCAAATTGTAATAATGCAGTAAGATTATTTTCTGCACAAGAAGTCTGACAACAGCCTGTGATCATATCATATGCATGTATATATACAGTATATAGCAGATACAATAAGTAAATAAATAAATATGTAATGTAAAAAATAAAACTATTATTAAATAAAAAAGTATTATAAATAAGGTAATTTAATAAAAATAAAAAATAAGTATTAATAAGATATATAATGGGTTAAATAAATAAGATATACTGTATATATTATACATATTGGAAATAAAATAAATAAATTAAATACATATTACACACAATAAATAAGATAAATTACACAATAATAATAATGATATAAATTAAAAATAATATTATACATAAGGCAAATATTACACATTAATATTATTATACTATACATTTACTATGTACTATTTGTATTTTTTATATTTATTAAAATATTGTTTTTTATTATTCATTATTAAGATATAGACATAAGATAAATAAAATGATAAATATTGTACATAAGATAAATAAATAAAACAAACAAATATAATAAGTAAGTAGGTCAACATGAGCATGACTGTGGTTTCTCAGGTCATTGAATCACACAAACGGCCCTTCAACCATTTTTTAACAAGCTGACAGTCGGTCTGTATGAATTCTCAATAATTTCATCAGGTTGCATTGTAGATGAAAGCAGTTTTGTACAACACATGAGACTTCTAGACCCAGTCTGGGCTGATCCACCTCAAATACATGAGCTCATGCTTAATAACTGCAGTTTATAATTTAAAAAAATAAAGCGTACTCACAGAGGCAAAACAGAGAGCCCGCTGCAAGACTGCGGCTAAATGTAGAAGAGTTATTAATCCACTCAACACACAGACAGATGGGTCTTGCTCTCTCCAAATACACACACTCACAAGTCTCCAAAGATCACGAGGCCATGCTCAGATACACAGACTAATGTGCTTTTTTCATGTCTGAATGGATCATAGCCTCCTCAGGGTACAAATATCTTCATAATTGGCCCCTAAAGTTGAAAGAAAGAAAAAATAAAGTGTGGTACAGGGGACTTCATTCTACCTACAGTATAAATAGACCAAAAAAATAAATGATGTGTTTTGATCTTGAAACTTCTGAATATGGGTTTCAAAACTGTTTTGTAAACAACAAAAATTAGAATTTTGTGAAAAAGTACTTTTTTTTTTTCCTCAGTCTGTACACAGTAGAAGTATTGCATTGTAGTAGAATGCGTTTGTCAGTCCCGTAAATTACTGAACTGTGTGTGTACAGAACAGGATTAAGCACTAAAAGGTGACCTGAAAGACGAATTTCAACGCAGTGTGTACGTGGTCATTGTAACGTTCCCCAGCACTGCATGTGTATTGCATGCAAGTTATTGAAGCCTTGAAGCTTTCATAATTAAAACTCAAGCCCTGTTTGCCATCTTGGTCTCTCAGCAGCAGTCATGGTGATCTTTTGTTTATTGGATTTTGTTGGATTAATGAGCGTTAACTTCATTCTGTCACCGTTTGAGACTGAGCTGGCACTCTGGCAGAAGGTGTGCAGGTGGCAGTCAACCTCTGACCTTCATTCATAAGCGCAACATCATCCAGCACCTAGAGGGTGATCAGTGAGATCTCTTACAGCTAATATGACAGCGCGCACAGCACAACCTCCGGGTTCTGCTGGGAGGTTTATTTCATTATTGAACAGATGAGTCTGAGAGACACACAAACACCACAAAAGTCATAAATATCAAACATATACTTTGGTGTGTAATGTACTTGATTTGAACTATTTTGAAAGCATTTTATAATTGATATGTGCATATTATATATAAATATGACAAGTACATTTGCAAAAGCCTATTTGAAATTTTGGTCTAAAGTATTTTCTTATGTGTAGGTTCAGTCATTTCACTTTAAAGGGGGATAACAGACATAGTTTCATGCAATCTCATGTTAATCTTGAGTACCTATAAGAAGCACTGCATTTCTGCATCCTTCATAATGTATCTTCAAAAAGTCTTTAGTTTTTTAGCCATATTTTTAAAAGAAAGCTTTACGATTCTTTCAGGGAAAAAAGCGCGCTCCTGGAGGCTTGCTGTGTGGGCGGAGCTAAATAGTCAGATTTGCACCGATTGCCAACAAAAAACAGACATTTGACGCTGTCTCACTTACCGCCTTAGTTCAGCATCATAACCGGGATGTTTTATAGCTGGGACCGCTCCGTCTTTCAGTATCAAACTATGTGCAAATACAGCGTCGAAATTAGCCATTTTTAACGCTCTTCAGCAAACAGTTGTGATACTCTCGCGCTGCCTCGGTTAAAACAAACTACATCCACTGTTTACGTAACGCTGAGTTCCGGAAGTAATGTCCATATAAGGAGCAAAAATCAAGGAACTGCGCTGTAACATGGAATGATTAGGTGAGTTCGACTTCATGCGGCGCTGCGCAGACCGATCGGCCGGCGACTGACTTGAAGTAGTGCATGCCGGTTAGAAATTCTGTCCAACTTGAACCCGCGCTGACGCCACGTGACGTTCACGTGTGGCATCAAAGTACGATTATCACAAGTGTTTCGTGCTTCAATCCATATATTTGCATAATAAATCAATTTGCATGCCATTTCGTAAATAGTTTACTTTCTTTTGACTGCAATACATTTTCCCCCTTAATTATATTGACATTTAATGAAATGTGCGCATCATTGACTGATGCTGAAATCTGTAGTTGCTGCTTCACTTGCATGCGCTGCATTGTGCTAGTGTGCATTGTCAATTGACATTCAACATTCAGATCACTTTTATACACTGGTATAAATTATAATAAAGACAAATACATTGTGCCTGTGCATCTATGATTTTTTTCTTCCAACAAAAAAGGTATTTCTATAGCTTCCAGTTCATCTGCAATAGAGTAGGCAAACGCCACGTGATATGCCATGTTTGAGGAAGCAACAAGATCCCCAACAACATGTCTGACTTGACGGCTCCGTTTCCAGCTCCTCCCCGACTGCTTTCGGTCAATCTCGCCATTCGGTCTGTGCAGCGCAGTATGAGCTCGAACGCAGCTATTATTACGCTGGAATGATGGTATAGTTTCAGCCTTGGTTCACAATGTTACTACAGAAGAGTCAAGTTTTAAATAGGAAAAATATCGAGACCTTTTGGTCATTTTTGAGCTAGATGCTATTGGTCTAATCAGATTAAAAGTACTCCGCAATCCCGGAGATTGGCCGAATGGATTAAAAAACTCAACTGTTTAACACTAAGGACATTGGAAAATGAGCTTATTTTCAAAAAAATTTGGCAGGTTCCTTTAATAAACATCTATGATTTAATTACTTAAATGTTTTTTAAAAGTGTTTTTGCTGTTGTTGTTTGTTTGTTTGTTTGTTTTTGGGACAGCAGTTTTACAATCTGTTATATTCATTCTTATATATAGGGTGTAATAGTAAACATATTTGTACTAAAAATTAAAAATAAAACCCTAAAACATTTACATAAAAATAAACACAAATATAACCCAAACTGTTGTATAGATATACACTGTTTTTGCCAGTGTAATGCAACACTTTGCTAGCGTCATACAATTAACTCTGAGAAAAAGAGGAGCCATTTATCAGAGCCACAATGAATAATGAATTTTCTAAAATTAAACACATAAAACATTTATAATTAAGGTCGTTAACCATTTTCAGGGTTAATTGGTGTTTCGTTCACCCCAAATGTGTTTCAAATAATTTTTTTTGGGGAAAGGTTATCTGTTTGGATGGGTTTCTTTAATTAGCTTGTGACACTGCTGACCGTCAGAACCATGACAACCATAAAAAACACATATAATGGAAAAGATTCTTCTTTGAATTGATGAAAACCTGCAAAAGGGGACCTTGCAGAAAACCATAAGCACATGATAACCCATGTATGGTCAAAATTATATAAACACCAGAACACCTCACCCATATAGTGAAACGTGTTTTTCATAATTTGCAAAACTCTCCAAACTTCCCAAACTCATTTCTAACTACCTTCTGGTGGAATTGTTTTCCTTCTTTTTTTCCCTTTGAGATTGATGTTCTAGAGATAACAACAGCATCAATACAACATTCTTTCTTCTCCTCTGACAGTTGTGGAGACGCACAAAGCTCCTTAGATAAACATCCCCCAATGAAAACGCAGAAAAAAGCTAGAATAATTTTTATTTCAGATCCCCTTAAAATCTCCAGACTCGCCCACTGCGGCATTAAAGAAATGTACCCACGGCCGCCGGAGAGCAAAGCGAGAGCTCACCCTGACAGAAGGCTTTATCACATCTTCATGACACACAAAGACGTTTCCCTAATCTCTTCCTGAAAAGCGTTTGAACTTTACCTCTCTGAGCTGGCGTTCTTGTGAGAGCAGCCAAGCTCTGACTGATAAAGATGGAGCAGAAAGATGGAGCAGCACAGCATATGTCTGTGGGTAAGGGTCAAGCTATTAAATCACGCTCTTATCTGTCGACACAATAATGAACGTACGCCTCCATTTCTCTTATAGCAAATTCACAGTCTTGAAGCAAACACTTTCGACTTTGTAAAAGTTTTATAATGTAATATAATAACAGCATGTAAAGTCATTTTACAACCAGTTCTAATTCTGTTATGAAACAAGAAAGATCAGTAAACTTTCCACTGATTAGATTAGGAAAAGTGGTAGAACATACTGCTAGTAACAACAAAGTTTGATTCCAAGAGAATATAGGCAAAATTAAGTTTTATGCAGTACCTATGTAATGTAAACATAACTAGGCTTTGGATAAAAGTGTCTGCCAAATGCATAACATATGAAGAATTTTTTATTTTTTTTTTTTAATAACATGTATGAATTATTTTTGGACAATATGTCCTGGAAGCTGCATTAAGAAAATTAATTTTAATTTAACATTGACATTATACTTAAAATGTATGCTTCGTTCTGTCTCCAGTGAGTTATGACTGGTATATGTGGCATTATCCATATCAACTACCAGGATTTATCAGTGCAAATATTTCAGTAGTCCCATAATACCAATCAGCGGGCTTGCTGGTGGTACAAAGAAAAACCTTTCCTGTGACATTTCTGCAGTCTGACAGCATAATCTAGACAAACTTGAAGTTCACGTTCAAAGAGCCACATTAAAGTATAGCTTAATCACAAAGACACACACTTTCCTTTTATTTCAGGAACCTTTTAGAATCTTGTCTACTTTTTAAGCCAAATTATACAGAATGCTGGGGAAAAAAACGGGCTTTGTGGGAAAAATAGACCATAAAGTTGAGAAAGTGCTCAGTTTACATTGGGTTTTGTGCATATTACAACTTGCTGCATTGCATTAAGATGTCATATTTGTTGTACCAGATTTGAAATCTATGAAAGTAACTACCACTGTTTATAGTGTCTAATGATTCCAGTTGTAAAACAGCAAGTTCAAAAAGTAGAGATCTACAGTACTTTAACGTAGAGAGCAAGAATTTGACCAAAAAATTTTAATCTGTTCCTTTAGAATGCCAGTTTTTTGGGGGGAACAAGGCTCTAGCAAATCTGGTTTGTCTCTACAAACCCTATCAGCTTGACCAAGATCTAGGTAAACTAAGACCCCAATGACAGGTCCAAAAGATAGACCATCTTGAATCAGCTTTTGACCATACATGACCATCTAAAACGCAAGAATTTGATCTGATATGATCCATACTCTCAATGCCATAGGTAACAGTCTATCTCCTGTAGCATGTAAAGATAAGTGTGATTTAGAGAGAATAGGCCAAGTATTGGAGCCGACCATCTCATTCAGACAGCATGAGAAGAGGGATGAGCATTTAGACAAACAAATCATTTCAGCCCAAGATTGCTCCGGCAGCACAGAGCTGTTCCATTATCACGCCACGGCTATCTGGGTAACGCTCAATTACAGTGTCATTAGGCTGAAGAGTGGAGCTGCCAGCACTGGGAAATGAGGGGCTGACGAGAGGGAGATTGAGGAAGACCCTGAACAAAGAAGATACTAGAATAGATTTAAAGAGCCAAGACTATACAGTATAAGGCTGGGTTTTGCCAAGTAAGCCCAGGCTTGCTAAACTATTACATTTTAAATCCAACAAGCAAATACTCAGATATCTGTAGTCCCAGGTCGTGTATACTGGATGGCTGAAAATAAACTTCCCTGTACACTCTTAAAAATAAAAGTGCTTTAAAAAAATGTTCCTCACAGCGATGCTATAGAAAACTACATTTACTATAGCTTGCATTACACTGTCTAATGCACCACATTTAAAACTACTGTTTTAAATGACATTATTTAGTAACAAATATTAAAATAATTTAATATAAAACTAACCCATAACAGCACAAATGCAATATAAAAAATTATTACTCAAATCCTCTTCAAAAAACACTAACTGTTTTCAATGCACTTGCACCCTATAAACACTCTTCACATGAAACAGTAGCCTATACTTATAAATGTAGTTATCAAATGGTTTCTATATAATTTAGCTCTAAATAAATGCAACATAAGCCCATTTGTAAGCCATACATACTGCAAAGAAAAGCTCTGTAAAATAATACAAAAAGACACAAACTCTTTAAAATGCCATCATTAAGTTGGAGATGTTGTCAAGTGAAAATCCATGTTTCAAATCCAATGTTTCTTCTAATAATTGGGTCCATTCCAGAGAATTGGATAAATACCTAAGAGAATAAAGCCCATAGCAGTAGGCTATGCTACTGAAACTAATAGGTTAGCTGGTTATCATGGTCAAGTTTAACCCAAGGGACAGAAATGTGTCTTTCTACGAAGAGCGCCATTCAGTTTTATTAAGAAAAAATTAAGAAGAAGACAATGTTTCTCAAAGGCTATGAGTCATTCCAGCAGAGACTGTCCTCCAACAAAAATATACCCTATAGGTCGTTTGTGCTAGTACCTTATTACGACCTATATTTACATTTTAAAGGTAAGCTTCCTCTAGCAGGCGTAAAAATAATGATAATTTTGTATTGCGTCTGTCATCAAGAAATGATGTATGACTGTCTTTACCAATCAACACATTGGGGAAGCAAGAAGCAAGTGGGTAGGCGATATGTAAATGGTTTATGTTTACGTGAACATGAAATGGTTTGGTATCAATTCATTTCAATGATTCAGAGTCAACTCTTTCTTTTGAGAGACAATAATTTTATACGTGGTGCACTTTTGGATTTGAAACTTTGCAGGATGTTTTCATTGACTTGGAGTTATGTTACAAGCTGCATGAAAGGTCATTTTCGAAAATCCATAATAGGGGCACTTTAATGTTTCAGGCCTAAAATACAAAACATAGAAAAATACATAAATATTTGTCTGATGAAATACTGATGAAAAATTACAGTGGACTGTGTGGAAAACATAAATGCGAAGCGTACCAAACTAGCCAGTGACACGTACACAGAACAGACAGGCAAGCCGATAGTCAGCGCATTGACCTTCTGATTTGAGCGGAGACCTTTACTGGTGACTGGCTCCTCGCTCACACAGAAAAAAACAGTGCTAGCTTCACATCCCACGCTTACCACTCGGTCATCCCATAATCTTCCTGTTGTGGCAAATTAGCTCAAACAAAGAATCAAATCAGAATCATTTAGGATTCTATAGGGAATTTGAACAGAATCGCTGTTTTACGGTGGATCATGGAGTCGGTCTGCGATTCACTAAACGAGCCGTATAACATCAACTCTGCGCTGGATATTAAAATTCAGATTATAGTGTAAACACTATTAATAAGCACAGAACAACCATGAATCAAAAGATTAAAGGTGCTCTATGCGATGTTGCAGGACTTTAGCTCGATTTTATTTTTATCTCAAAGCGTATGCATCACCCCTTGATCATCTTGCTGGCACTCTGAATACATTGGGAAAAAAACTGCTCTCGAAAGACAACACAGAGGCTGCAATACCGAAAGAAACATTTTCAAGAACCACAACAAAAACAAACTTCGGCCAACCAATCGGCAAGAAGAGGTGGGGTTTAACCCCGGGAAGAAGATGTGAGGTTTAACCCCACCTCTTCTTGCCGGTTGTTTGGCCGAAGTTTGTTTGCTCGCGTTAAACCCCACCTCTTCTTGCCGATTGGTTGGCCGAAGTTTGTTTTTGTTTGGTGTACATCCTGCACCCATAGTGTTTTGCAAGATCCCATAGAGCATCGTCAATGAGGATAAAATTTGTATCTCACCAGTTCAGCGAGTTGTGGTCCGTTTGAAGTTTGATGCGGTGCAGTCGGAGACTTGGAGACATGGAAGACAAAACTTAACTTACACAAACTCTCACGGACAAAAAAGAAAATAAAGAAATAAAGAAACAAGGCTAGATGGGTTTTCTCATCATCGCCAGGCAGCAGCAGGCGTTCAGGCTGGAGCATGTGAAACGGCTTTTAAAGATTTCAAAAGGTGGCAAAGAGCATAGTTTAAAAATAAACGGGCTGAAAAGCTAAAGCTAACAGCTTAGTTTAAAACCGGGCTAAGAGCATAATTTGAATCGTGTCTTGAGCTTTTAAACTCATCTTTGGACACATCCCAAAATCGTGTTTTAACCAATAGATGTCACTCACATGGTCCGAATTTCCCCGCTCTTGCAGAATATAATTTTGGACATGATTTCTATAACATGAATATGACGAATAGAGTAACTGATTACTGTTCATTTTTAGGTATTTTAATTACAGTTACTTACAATGCACTTGTGTTAAATTGTAAAATAATTAAACTCGCTGAATATCATTATTTAATTTTATTAATTTATCTTCTAACAGTAAAAGTAAACTCTGGCGCTTCATTGTGGTGCAGGTGCATGTGATTTTGCACCAGTTTTACATAATGGAAACATTCCCATCACTTTACTTTTCTGAACCAAGCAGACAAGAACTTTACATTAATATGTCAGCTATGTCCTGGAGAGAAAAAACTATTGTCCGATGTCAATAGCACGAGTAATCTACTGAAGCATCTGACACAGCAGTATAGACGAACACTTCTGTGATCCTTGTTCATCATCGACGGATAACACCACGGCAATTCCTATTAAGCAGGCAAAACTTGATTTTACTTCGGCAGCACAGAAAGTGTCTAAAGGTGTGCTTAAAAAAAATGATTGCAGGCTACATTGTGGAAGAGATGCTACCGCTGCGTACTGTAGAATCTCCATCAAGGTGACGGACGTGCATATTAAACAAAATACCTGTCTGTATTTTGAAAACACATCAAAAAAGCAGCACTGCCTAATCGAAAAACGTTTTAAAAAATGGAATTTTTATAGAATGTAATAAAGATGATTCATAAAGCTAAAAGGCTAAACTAATTCATTCTCATATGCTTTTTAAAAAATTATTTATTATTTAAAGAGTTTGATTTCTTTTGTTTGTCCACTCAAGTTTTATAGGAATTTTAAGTTTTATAGGAATTTTAAAAAGTATTTGGTTAAATTACATATTTAAGTTTATTTTGAGTAATTACGTTACTTTTTAGACACAGTAATTAGATAAATATTTTAAATACAATATTGATTAAGTAATTAGTAATTAATTACTTTTTTTAAGTAACTTACCCAACACTGTTCATAAGACATATACAATGAGTGATTAACACATGATAGTTCCAAGGTGTGGGTGACATATAATATGCAGTTATACATATCATTGATTTAAGTCCGGTTTAGTGTATTTTAAGCCTGTATAAGCATGAAAAAGCAGTTTTGTGCTAGTTCTGTGAATGTGAGGGCAGTTTTTGTGAAGACCATTGGTTAAAGGTCTCATCAGGAATTTTAGTCTGGTTCTGAGTTGGGGTATGGAGATTCATCCAACATCGTTATCTCCATGACAGCATGCAAAAGGGCTTGAGGACAGGAACGAGCCACTAAATGTCAGAGCTTGACGTCATTTTGAAAACAGCTGAAATATTCCTGAGAGCGCCTGAGGATCAGACTTGATACTGTTGTAGCGAAATGAAATATTGATCTATGAAGATGCCAGTCACAGATTCTAGCAGTGATTTCAAAAATACAAAGAGTGTTGTATTTCCCTTCAAAAAAGTTTTGCTTTTAAGAAATGCTTCAAAATTAAACCATATAGAAGTGTTGCTTTTATCTTTACTGTAAGCCTGAAACGAGCCCCCAGGGCTGACACCAGATGTGTTTATATAGCCTTCTGCATTTAAAAAATTTTCTGGACCATTCTACAAAGGGTACTTTATTCAGTGGAAGAAACTGAGCTCTTTTCTTTACTTTGCTGAGGGTGATGCCACACAAAGATACATCAGTAGCATACAAAAACATTAAATAAAAATTAAATTTATCCATTTAGATTAAGTCACTTTAATTTCTAAAGCACTTTATACAAGACTACATAAGGTCTATCATGACTTTTAACTACATATAAAACCAAAAATCATGGTTACTATAGTTAAACCATGGTAGCAACAAGTGAACTATGGTTTTGTAACACTAACCACACTAACTACCTTTAAATAAGTTACTTGTAGTAAAACTATGATTACTATAAATGAAAAAAATAACACTTTTACTCTAATAAAAAAGTGGTTAATTTTCATAAGGATGGTAGTTGACGTAATTACAAAGTTACTTATAGTTATTGGAAAGTTGACAACCCAAATATAGGTGTTAGCTTTTTATTTAGCTAAAGTCAATTTTGTGTTGGATCAGTTCAGATGAGATACATTTTGAACTTCAATTTGAAACTAGTTCAACTTAGCTGTTCAATTTTTTTATAGAATATTAATTAATATGTAACAGAAAATGCTAATTTGCCATTTGTTTTTATTTAATTTATTTTATTTTTATGTACATTAGCTCAACCAATAATTTTAAATTAGTCATAACAACCAAAAGTAACAACTAAAATGCAATCATCATTAATTATGCCTTAATTAAAATGTCACTTTGACCAAGACATTCATGAGATTCACTTTTGAAATGCATAGATAACTTTCAGTACCTTGGTTACATGTCATTTTTGCAGACACCTTTTCCAAAGTGACTTTTTGACACTAGAAACTAATTGCATTGAAGGTCCCTCTGGAGCAGCCTGATATTAAACGATTTCCTCATGAAAAAATATTCCTATTTCTCCGAGATAGTGGAAATCTCGCCTGCTGCACATGACCCTGTGGGTCCACCAATCAGAGGAGAACAAAGAACTGGGACACTGTCCAAGCCAGTCACTGATTAGCAATTCAAAGAAAATTCTGTTGGCTCTGTGAATGTTGTTCTGACAAGCCAGAGTTGTGTCTCTTAAGATTTTGCACTGCTGGGTCTAGAGATATAATTGGCCATTCATAATGTCTTGCCAAAGTATTTTGTCTTCATAAAATATCCTTAATAAGTTTGTTCTGGTTTGAAAAAGTATTTTAGTGTTGCTTGCTAAGGAACACATCTCTTTTGCTGTAGCTCTACCTGGGGTTAGAGATTTCATTAAACCTTGTTTGTATGCGATTCCTGCATGATTTGTTGACATACATGATGCCTCAAACCATGCAGCTTATTGAGATATAACTTTTTAAACTACCAGAATCATGGTTTTCTCCTGTGAAAACATGGGCACAAAATCCCATTGATTTATGCAAAGTCAAGTCCACAGATTTCAAAGTATCTTAAGCAATCACCTAGAACCACTCATAACACTCTATAAATCCCTTAGAACACCATAGCAACCATCCAGGACCCCCAGCAGTCACATGGAACACCCTAGCAACCAATTAGAACACCACAGAAACCACCCAGAACACAGTCACACAGAATTCCCTAGCAATCATTTAAACCTCCACAAAAAGCATCACAACAACCACTTTGAACTCCCTAGAAACCATGCAGTACTCCCAAAGAGTCACACAAAAATCCATGGCAACAACAATTTAGAAATCTTCCCAAAGTTATCACAGAATTCCCTAGCAACCAGCACTCAGAACTCCAGAGAAACCAGCCAAAACTCTTTAAAAGTCACATGGAATCCCATAGCAACTACTCAGAAAACCTTAAACTCCGTAAGTAAGACTAAATTCCCTAGTAACCATTTGGAAAACCATAGCAACCACCTTACAACTAAATCCAAAATCCAAATCTCTGTTAAACAGGCACACATAACTTCCTAGCAACCACTTAAAAAAAACATGGAAACCATCTAGATCTTTCTAACAGTCACGTAAAATTTCACAGCAACTACCCAGAACAGCCTTCACCAAGTTCACCAACTACACGTTACTCGACGCCACGACACGTGATAAAAAGTATCTTTTCCATGTTGATCAGAGGTTCCCGGTCGACACTTTACTTGTACTGTGTCTGATAAGACGCTATGGGAAGAACCAATGGGTTGGCAGTGTTGAAGCCAGCCTGAATGGGCGGGGGCGTGAGTATAAAAGCGGCCACTTCAGCATGGGATTCAGATTTCTCTCCTCAAAGCACCTTGCTTGTCCTGAATGGAAGCTTTTTCGCCATCAAAGATTCCTCAAGCAGCTGGAATCCCCCTGCCGCTGTCCGGCGATCTTCTAAAAAGAGCAAATTTTACGAAGAGCAAATTTCTCTACGCCTGAACATCATGCTCGGTCGCCGTTGTTCCACTGCAGGGCACCCCCACAACCGGACGACAGCCACAGAGAGTGCGCCTATTGCCTGGGAAAACCCCATGCATAGGCCACTCTGTCTGGAGCTGACTGCTTGCGATGCGAGTCACTCAGCCTAGCTTCTCTCTGCGCTAGATCTGAGGCCTATACTCGACCTAAGATGTCTGAACAGCGCCCTTATGAGACGGTCGTTCAGAATGCTCACATTAAAGACTATCCTCTCGCAAATTCAGCAAGGAGACTGGCTGTTTTCACTGGACCTGAAAGATGCGTACTTCCACATACACATAACTCCTCATCACAGCCCATTCTTGAGATTCACCTGCAAGGGGACAGCATATCAATACACGGCCCTGCCCTTTGGTCTCTCCCTGGCCCCACACACTTTTACAAAGTGTATGGAAGCGGCACTCTATGAGACAGATAGGAATCTGCATTCTGAATTATCTTGACGACTGGCTCACTCTGGCCAAAATGCGAGAGGACGCAGAGAGACACAGAGCGGTTCTTCTCAGCCATTTAGACCAACTGGGACTCAGGGTCAACTTCGCCTAGAGCATACGGTCAACCGGCCAACAGATAAAGCTCCTTGGGGACAGTAATAGACTCAATGCGAATGAGAGCGCCGACCTCGTCGGAACACGCCGCGTTCATAGCGTGATGTGCGCCCTTTTTCAAGATTGTGTCTTCCCGCCCCCTGAAAGCATTTCATAGAATGTTGGGTCTAATGGTCGCGGCCTCAACGGTGTTGCATTTCGGCCTTCTATTGATGCGGCCTCTGCAGTATTGGTTAAAAGCACGGGTGCTGCCTCGAGCATGGTGTCACAGACACATGTTACTCAGGGCAGACGGAGCCTGCATCTTAGCTCTTAGCTCTTTCATATGGGGAAACACCCAATGGCTGCAGAAAGGATTCCTTCTCCAGACGGCCAGCAGGAGAAAGGGGATCATGACGGACGCTTTCAAGATGAGTTGGGCGCGCAACACGAAGGCTCACCAGCCTCAGGCCTGTCGGAGTCAGACAGCAGCATGCACATCAACTCCCTGAAAATGATGGCAGTTTAGCACGCCTGCCACATCTTTATGCCACAATTGAACGGCCACGTCCTGGTTTGCTTGGACAGTATGACAGTGGTGTGACAGTGGTGTCATACATAAATCATTAAGGGGGTCTGTCATCGAAGCGCCTCTTCAGATTGTCATCGCGCATCCTGATGACTCACATTCCGGGCATTCTGAACCAGGGCACGGACATGCTGTCACAGGGCCATCCAGAGGAATGGACTCTCCACCTGCGAACGACCCAGCTGATCTGGGAGAAGTTCGGCAGAGTGGAAGTGGATCTTTTAGCTTCAGACAGCAACACTCGCTGCCCAGCCTATTTTACAAAGGAGATGAATGCACTGGCCCAAGGCTGGCCCAGCCTTCTCCTCTATGATTTTTCCCCATTCCTGCTGATCCCTCAGGTCATCAGCCGAATCAGAGAGGAAGGTGACAGAGTCCTCCTGGCCACCCCCTTCTGGCGAAACCAGCCGTGCATGGGATCTGCACACCATCCCTACATGGGATCTGCCCACTGTGCTAGAAGCCCTAAAGGACGGTCTGACCAACTGTTTGTCTGCTTTGGCGCCCGCTCGAAAGGGTTACCGGCTTTCTAAGTGGGTTGGGGACACTTTCTCACTAGCTTACTCTTTGTTGGGCCAGAACTGCCCCATAGGAGTCAGAGCCCATTCGACTAGAAGCAACGCCTTGTCATGGGTGTGGTGTAGCGGCAACTTCCTGTCAGAGATTTGTCAGCTGTCATATTTGATCGCTCTTGCTTACAGCGTGGCGTGATTGAACTTCTTATCAGACGCAGTGCAAGGGAAGTGTTGACAGGGAATGAATAGGTTACTTTCGTAACCCAGGTTCCCTGAGACACGGGAATGAGTACTACGTTCTGTGCCATGCAATAAGCATTTGTCGCTTCAGCCGAAGTAACCTAAATCCAGTGGTGAAGTGGCTGCTTATATACTCACGGCCCTCACTCATTCCCGGACTTCAGCGGGAGCCGTAGCCATAGGTTCACGCAGCAACGCTGCCAACCCATTGGTTTGTTTTTATAACACTGCATGAACCTATGGCCATGCAGTTTCACTGCGAGAGTGAATAAGGCTTCAGTTAGGAGAAAAACAGTACTTGTTCCTGTGTCTCAGTGTTATTATGTGAGCTTACAGAAGGAACATTTCTTTGTTAAGATGCTTTATATGGATTTATATGATTTGTGTCTTTTTATAAACGCAGCAGAGAATCAGCTCTTGGTCAGTCATTATCACTCTCTTTGTTTTGATCTTCTAAATATTTAAAAGACAGCTGCTCATTTTCATACTTAATCTGATATTCAAAACAGGGCCACAGAGGACAGACTCGATTAAACTCCCTCTCTTCCCGCATATTTCCATTTTCCGTCCCATAGACCCTGACTCGCTATGAAATTGTGTCGAGATCCTGTTAAACTGCAGTGAGGTCCTGTTACTTGCCAATTTCCCAGTCAATGATTTTTCATTTTCCCCACAGTCTGTGGATTCAGTGCTTGTTGGAGACCTGATGGATGGGCCAATCAAAATGTATGTATGTGTGTGTTAGGGACGGGGAGTGATCCGTGGCCTGTCGGTTGACAATGGTGGGAGGGGGGCGGGTTGGTGCTCCAGGCATCTGGAAAGCAAACAACAGCATTAGGGAATGCAAATTGAAACTGCAGACATACTGGAAAGGCTCCATCGCAGACGTAAATGTAGCACATCCTTGTCTTCTTATTGAAATATATCAGCGAACGCTTTGCCCTAAGGGATGTTTAGCATCACAAATAACCTGCGTGGCATAATCCGTATCTGTGCCAGTGAATGTTCAGCCAAAACACAATTTGCTCCCTTGAGTGACTGCTGATATATGATTACCTGTTGCTGAGCTCATCGCCCTCGGTGTGTAATTTGTTTATGTCAATCACATGTAAATACAGCTTTTGCCTCTCATTTTCACATCTTGCTTTCGATTGGCCACAAATTTTGTCTGAAGCAATAAACAGATGATTAGAATCTGAAAGAGATGATTGGCATGTTCCTAAAGGTCAATACATTACAATAAATGTTTTTTAGGATATAGCCTGGGTTTGAAAAAAGTTGTTGCAGATGCAAAACAAGTTAAAATATTGTATTTTAAAATGTATGTCTGAGTGTCTGTATATATAAGAGAACGAAATATATAATAGAATATTATATAAAAAAATGTAGAGATCCACATACACACTTTAAAAAAATATGTATGTATATTTTTAAAATGTTTTTACATTTAATCCATCTATATCCTTAACTC
>JAUMHP010000041.1:16700368-16719513 GCA_032361065.1 Enteromius trimaculatus | reverse complement strand
CATATTTAGCAGCACAACTGTTGCCAACATTGATAATTATAACAATAAATCAGCATATTTAAATGAATTCTAAAGGATCATGACACTTTAGACTGAGGTAATGGCTGATGAAATTCTGCTTTGCATCACAAAAACAAATAATATTTTAAGGGAAGTTTTAACATAGTTTCGGGAAGAGCACATTGAGTATCAGCACAGCCGGTACCCAATGACGCTCATCAGTATGTTCGCCCAATAGCTTATTAATTATTCCTAATTCCATTCATCCGCCTCTGCTTAAATATCATCGTCTCCCTCCTCTCAGTATCTAGTTACGCATGATCCCCCCTTCCTCCTGTTCTCCGCCTTTTCTTTCGCACCTTCAAGGGGGGCAATCGGGACCGAGTTCGCTCCGAGCTCTGACCTCGCTAGGGTTACTATCAGCAGGGCTCGGGGCCCCGCCAAGCTCCCGGCTCGCCCCCCGGACAGCACGCCAAATTTGCTTATTTAAATTCACGAAGAAGTGCGAATTCGTGAAAGTATATTAAAATAGAAACCATTATATTATATTGTATTAGCATTTTGCAAGATGACAGTTTTTTTTCTAAATTTTTGATCAAATAAATGCAGTCTTGATGAACATAAGACTTAAAAAAAATACATTACAATATAGGAAACTAAGGTCCAGTTATTTTCTTGAGTGTAATCACACGTCTGAGTGTTATAAGTGTTGATGTGTGGGGAAAAAAAGAACGTGACACAGATATTTTCAAAATCTTTTGATCTATATAATTGACACAAGGGTTTTTCTCTTTCTTTTTAAAGAGCATACAACAACAATGGACAGATAATTATTTTTCAGTCTCTTCAAAATGTCCTACTTTCAGCCTTAAACACAAACTCCTCATTATTTTTTTTTTTAACAAACAAACAGAAATAATAAAGTATATACCAGAATGCAATTTCATTTAATCTCAGCACATTTTGACAATATCAGCCACACTCATCAGTAAAGAGCGAGTGGCAGTGCCTCCTTTACACCATTGCACCTAGAGGTGGGCCTGTTAAGCTGACCTGGGGTCAGACTACTAACTGTCAATGATTTAACAAACATGCTAAAGACAGTTAAGACTAATTTCAGGTCAGATCACTCTACAGATAGTTAGTGAATTGTGCCACGGGTCCGTTTTTTCAACAACATTTGATCCAATCGATCAACAAACAATCCATAACACCGCCTGTGGGATATTTCTGTTATCGACCCCTGATCACGTGATGTAGTCATGCGGACGCTGCCGCGTGTGTCATGCAAAGTGCAGCATTTCTAAACTGGATGACCAGGTCAGATCTGTGCGTCACTTACAGTGACCGAAACTGCAGCACTTTCTCTGCAAAGCCACTTCCTGTAACTCCTACGAATGCAAAGTTTGTTAAAAGAGCAACAAATTAAGCTCTTTTCAGGTTTGGTCAAAACAATTCATCGTTCTCTACTAGGCCTGAAACTCTATGCAAGTACGACAACACAAATGCTTCTATGGTTGATTTTACATTGCGTCGTGAAATTAGCCTAAATCCATCCATTCTCCAAACTCTTATCCTCTGTAGGGTCATGGGAATGCTGGAAATGTGCTTCAGTTTTATAATGTAACATAAGTATAAAAGGTGCACTATTGTGGGTATTAGCAAACATTTTGCCTTTCAACAATTTGAACAATAGAATTTATCTTAGCAAGCTAGTTCAAGTTAGTCCAAGAGTCAACACATTTATAGCTATATGAACCTGAAAAACAACATTTGACAACAATAACCTTTTATGGTAACTATATTGCCTCGTTGAATATCGTAAGTTGTGCTATATCGTTACATTAGCACAAAAATGCACATTAGTATGCATGCTTACATTATTTCAACCTTCCATCTATTCTCCAAACCACTTTTCCTGTCTAAGGTGTTGGAAATTAGGTGTATTTCATACAAGTATGGGAGGCATGCATGCTATTCAGCTTAGCAAAGCTAGATCAAGTTAGTCCAACGGTTAACAACAACATTCGATTTAATGATGCAAATATTTGATGGTAGCTCTGTCGCCCCCTTGAGTATGTGCTGTCGCTTACATTGACACAAAATATTAGCATGCATGCTTACATTATTTGTGTTTACATACTTGCATAGAGTACAATTTCACCTAAAACTGACTTCTGTTGGTAAAAAGTTTACGCAAATGTTAACGCAACGTTGCGCAACACAGTTTTCACATCCACATGTGTGCGTACCACAAACAACCCGACTTGTCTGGTAATGAAGGGCAGGGTGTGGGGCTGGGAAATATTTGAGACACACATCTGTGACTCACTGAACTAATCAGATCTGACGTGAATGCAGCATGTATTGAGTACACGTGTATATCGGTGTATAAGTACTTACAAAGCAACGCTTTCTCTGAAGTGCACTCACACATAACACACACACACACACATCTCTATGAGGTTTGAATCAATATCAAATTAACAATGTCCAGAAACCCCTCCACATTTCGAGTCTTTCATTCTACAGCTTGTCTTTTTCCACGTGTAAAATCCCTTTCTGAGATGACGGTCGTTATGTATCTGTCCCACATTTTTCTGTAAAACATGCCCGTCTCTTTCTCATTGCTGGTGCATTAACGTTTCATCCGAAATATTGCTCTAGTGCTGTTGAGGGTCCTCAAGGATATACTGAAAATGTGACTGTGGTTAGTGCACGTTTATTTACATCCAGAGTAAATACATGTTGTGTTTTCTTTAAAATGGCCCCTGAAACCCATTTGCAAAGCAGAGTGCGGAAACTAGTACAATAAACGAGAGACAGAAAGAGTGAGAGACAGCTGGTCTTCACGAAACAAGACTCAGTAAAGCTTGTTTTCATGATTAGGCTTTAAAACAAAGATAAGAAGAACACACGGTTCTTTCGGTTTGTTCACTTTGATCAAATGTTGGAGGAGATTCTCCAGCTTGAGTGTCCAGAGACGTCTTATCTTTATGGGTCTTAATTAATAAATAAATATAACCTAAAATCATTTCTGAAAAAGAAAAAAAGCAGCATGTTTTGTTTGTTGGGGTGGATTTTCGTAGCTATTGTTACAGATTGCAGCATTCTCAGAGACCTTTTTCACCACAGACATAAAGACAAGCAAAAAGACCAGCTCTAGGGGTGTCATATATCAAATAAGAGACAAAAAAGTACACAGATCTAAGGATATTCCATGGAGTTCTTATTCAAGACAAAAAAGTGATGCATTCGCCGGTTTTCGTTGATGTTTGCATGTTTGTTTTGGCAAAGTGACTAACCCCGCCCCTCCACAATCCAACCCAGTCCTGTACTCAGTCCCAGTTGGTGGAATTGCCTGCCAATTATCGCCTAAGCAAGACTGTGACCAATGAGAGAAGGTAGAGGCTGATGCAAGGAAGGTTCTGGCTGCTTCTTCCTTTCACCACCTTCTTGTTCTCTGACGGATAGGCGAATACATTGGGTTTGTCCGTGTTTGGAGCAGTTAAACGTGGATCACGGGAACATTGATCGTCGGCACACATTCCACTTCCTGAGCCGCTGATATCATCACCTAAAGATGGCAACGCAACAAGAAGATTGATGAGCTGAAGTGAGACAAGGTTTCAGGAATGTTTCATAGCAATGACGAAGCTACATTCCAGCGTTGAAGAGTAACTAACTTAAAGTAGCTGTACTTCTAAGCTAGCATCAGTTTTTGTAGCCTGGCACAAGATGTTTTTAAATTAGACTAATTTTAGTTTATTCAATCAGTTAAAAAAGCATTTTGCAAAATCAGTCATTACTCAATAGTGCCCCCTCTTTTTTTTATTGATTTTTAAAGCAATACAAACAACATCAAATCAGCACAGCCAAATACTATTAAGAAAAAAAGAAGAAAAAAGAAATAAACCAATACAGGTACATGAGTTACAGATATACATATCTGGGTCAGTGTACAGTGTACAGTCTTTCACATTTAAAGTCAAGGGAGAGAAAAAACAAAAGAAGTGTCCCTTCTTTTTGTAGTTATGTATATCTCTGTTTTCAGTTCTGTTAAATTAATATTTTTGGGGGTTTATGAACGGTTCAAATGCTCATCTTTTATTCCACCCATCTTCACTTTATTTTATGCTAGATAATATAATTATAATATAATATTTTGATTAATTAATCAATATTTTTAGCTTTTCATTTGCAGTGTAGTGTTTTTATTTTATTTTATTATTATTATTTTGACACAGAGCCAAATCAGCAATGATGATTCACTATTAAACTGTTGTCACTCATTTAAGAATAAATAATTTACAATTTCTATTATGAAATCCACAGCAACCTTCACTGCCACTCTAAAGTTTGGGGTCAGTAAGATTTAAAAACGTAATCTAAATATTAAATGCAATTTCAACTTAAAAATAAAAAGTAAATTGTAATAAAAAAAATAATAAGAAAAACTAATATTTTTTAAATGTATTAACATGAAAGAAAATATATGTAAATATACACACATACACATTATATTTTGAAAATATTGATATCATATTTGCATTATATTTACATATAAATTATATAATTTATAAATAAAATGTAACATATCTTTCCTAAATATATACATGCATGTGTGTATATTTGTGTATATTTACATAATAAATATACACAGTACACATACATATATTATGTAAACAAAAACTTATTTTGGATGCGATGAATCGTGATTAATTATTAGAAATGTCTACCTTGTTATTGCTGAATAAAAGTAATAATTTCTTTAAAAAAAAAAAATAAGACTTAAAATTTTTGAACATCCGTGTGTATACTTACTGGTGTCCTGGAAGTCCACATCATTTCCGTTGATGGCATACTTCAGTCGGTTGATCATTATCTTAAGCTGCATGATCTGTTTGCGTACAGTCATGTCTGGTTTGGTAACGTCAATCTCCACCTCAGGATTATTGATCTGACTGGCCAGCCCGTCTCCCATCACTTCTGGCAGATACCTGACACAACAAGAAAGATACATGTGATCTGTTTGAGAGGCAACATAACAGACAGACCCAAATAAAAAGAGTGCACATTGTGACATTGACGAGTGATATATGTGCTCCTTTACTTTTGAAAAGCTATAATTAACAATATTTCTTTTCTAAAATAATACTGTAGCCAATTTATATGCATGCAAGTTGTGTTTCTATTAAAACTGAGGCTGAGCTGTTTATGGATTTACCTGTCCACACTCATTCCGTTCCAACATCTGTCTGCTTCACTCGATGCAGACTCACGATCCACACACAGTTTTCTGGACAAATGGACCCAGTACTGCATGATATCCCTCAACATTCTGGACACATCGGATAACTGAGAGAACAAAAATGGGGTGGAAAATGTGATCTCACAAACAGGGTCATAGACAGCAACGATAAAATATTTATAATTACAAGTAATCAAATAAATAACGCTTCAGCTGTTGTTTATGCATTTACAAAATGTTCCTACTCAGCATATGTTGACATTAATCATATAATTGCATATTATTAAGCCTGTTCAGTTCACGGTAATATTAACCCCACAAAGCCCACTGTGGCATATTTGATTTATCATACCTGAATTATCAATGTGTTTAAAACTTTGCTGAAAACCTACACAATCTGCTACATGCCTTCTGTCATCTGACTGATAATTTATACTTTTTAGCAAGCGAAAGGCACTCTCATTCATTTTCATTACAAGCTATTAGAATTTTTTTTCCTCCTCCTATAATGCTTGCTATAAAGGTCTGCTGTATCAAATATGATATCCTTTTTTCCTATTTGTTTTCTGTTTTTGTATGTATTTGCTTTACTGGTTAAAATTAGAGTTTAAAGTGATTTTGTCTCATTTATTTTGTTACTGTGCTGGGTTGCGCTTATGCCTGATGTAAGGGGTCCTTAAAGCTAATTACTATTGCACACCACTCAAACACACTCACCACTTTCTCCAGTTGGGCTCCTGGGGTGCCACTCACTTCTTCTGCTGTGTTTCTACCTCGTTTGATCTGGTCCTCGCTTTTGGAGCTCTGAGTAGGAGAACCACATGCCTGAAACACCTGAAAAACAATAAAAGAGTCCTGGTTAACTTGTTCAAAAATCATGCCGCAAAAATACTTTTCTATCCTAGATAGTTTGTCTTCTTTCCAGCCACAATAAATAAAAATTCTTAAATCAAGAAGGATTTAAAGGACAAGTTGAAAATATTGTCTTGCCTTGTCAACATTAAGTGACATTTTGCTCAGAACAAACTAAATAATCTGCCAGTGGGGTAAGCAAAATATTTGAACATTTTGTCATTAATTACTCAGTCTCATTTTGTTCCAAACCCATAAGACTTCATTCATGTTGGAAAACAAACAACATATTTTTGATGAAATACAAGAGCTTTCTGACCCTGCATAGACATCAATGTAACAAATTCTTTCCCTTTAAGTCTTTTCAGACAGGTTGAAAGTGCAGCACTGACCTTATTGTTGAACGTGTTGAGGTTGTCTTGCATGTAGAGAATAGCTTCAGCAATGCGTTTTGGCAGAGACAGAACCACCGAGTCCACACTGTAAGGCCGGCTCAATTTGTCAACTACCTCCAGCATAGCATCTACACACAAAAACAAAGGTTTTATATAATGTGTGACTGTGATGCTGTAATGTCCTGTCCGTTTAATTCTTATAGAGTAAAAAATTGCATTTACACTGATCCCATTTTTTTTTTTTTTTCATTCATTTTTCATATGGAGATTTATTTTAAGTCTTGGTTAAAGCGTTTTAAGCCATGAACCAAACCGAAATTTGATTTGAAGCAAAAAAATATTGGAAAATCAGCCTGCATACAGATTTAATAAAAGAAAAGAACTACGGCTGCATATATGATGTTACTGAATAAAATACAAAATTATTTATTCAAATTCGTTGATTACACGTGTTGTTTCAACAACAGCCTATTAAACAACCTAATAGCTCACAACAGGTTTGTTTTAAAAGGTTTGTATGTTATCAAATGCTAAAAATCTATTTCTGATTGTAGAAAATGACAACATAGTCTCACAACCAATTCGTACGTATTCGTGGGAGGTAGAAAATTTGTGCTAATTCGTACAAATTCATACAACCTCAATCAAAGGATTTTGCACGAATGTTCTAAACCTGACGGGTAGGTCATTCGTACAAATTCATACGAACTGGCAATTCGTAAAATATGTATGGATTTAGCAAAATTCGTATTAGTGAGGTCGTATGAATTTATATGACTTAGCCACCTCGTAAAATACGTACGATTTGCTGTGAGACCTGGCTGAAAATATATGGAAGTCAACTATAAAGTGTGTATTTTAGCCCGGCCTACCTGCTAAGTTCCTCCACTCAGAGTCCAGGTCCGCTTGATTGGCGAGGCAGCCCTTCATGACATTCTTACAATAGTTTGGGCAGGGCTTGGCAAAAGCCACGCCGCTACAGTGAGGACAGTATGTCATCTTCATAATGGAGCGCACACATTCGGTGCTCAGAGACACCTGCAAGACAGAAACAAAGAATTTAGGGAACAGCTGAAGCATATTAGTAGTGACTCGTGTAAGCAAAGACAATGCCCTGTGAATTGTTTTGTGTCTCACGTCATAAAAATGTGATAATTATATCCTGCAAAATAAGTCTTTGTCAGTTCCTACAGTTTCCCATGAGGTCTGAGATGGTACATTGATGGATGTGAGATGGTACATTGTGACGCGATTATTGCATAATACCCATGATGCTTCTCTACACAGTGTAACCCCCATGAGGTCGGAGATGTCTTTCACAATATTCCCTCTTTATCAGAACCTCCTTCACTCTGATATCAAAGCATGGGATTCATTTAGGGCCCCTTAGGAGAAAATAATGCAGTTATTTAGAATAGCACAAGAAAAACTTGACATTTGCTTGAATGTGTAAATGCATCTAATTTCATGGATATTGGAAGCAAAACCAGCTTTTGTTTAGCTGTAAATAATAACGCAGTCAGCATCCCATTTGATTTCTGTAAATGATTTTTTCTTCAGTCCTAACTGCATTAGCCTGTGAAACATTCAGTCGCAGCTGCGACGAGCAACTCTGACACAGTTTCACAAAGATGAATGTCAGCACAACTGTATATTGCAATGACTTTTGTGAAGTAACCGGTTCTTAACGTTCTTCAATCAAAACTTTTAATGCAATCAGATGATGAAACATTTGCAATCGCACACATTCCTTTGTTATCGAGTGGGAGTCGCTCAGAAAGCGAAGGAATCTTTGTGCACTTTTAGTGGTGGGTCCTTTTGGCACATAAAGGAGCTGTGTGAATAAATTTGCATTTCATTGTAAAATGTACTTTTAAATTCAAATCGAATCAGACAAGTAACCCCAGATGACATCAGTGCAGTTAATGCTGAGCTGCAGTTCTGTCATACGCATTCAGCTAGATAAAAGAAAACTCCACTGCCCATTATTAAACCTGGACGAAAACTAAAAAAGTCTGGACAAGGATGAATTAGCATATAGCCTATTGGTAAATTTTCCCTCACGATGGAAATCTGTTAAACTAATATCTCCAGAAAAAAAATTAAGAGCAAAGATCTAATCTAATGTTTGCACAGATAACATTTAGTTTATTTTTTATTACAATAACAATAGTTTGCAGGCTACATCATTATGACTGTAGGAGGTGACAAAAGGTCACTGAAACACTTGACCGATTCATTCCAACCCTCTGATTCATCAAGAAAAGAAACAACTCTTTATAAGTGTTTGAATAATTTTTTCATATGATTCGTTTAAAAAAAAACAGATTAACTGATAGTTTTCACGTGATGTCACACAAAGTTTTGCTCCACTGACCACCAGTTATTTTTGCGCAGTTAGCATTAAGTAATTATGATGTAAAATGTATATATTAAAAGATAAAATTCAGTAAACTCCTTATTGATGAATAGTTTGAATAGGCAAGTCGATGAAGCAGAATATAAATGCAAAGTGTAAGTTTTACAGTAAGAAAAAAACGTTATAAAAAAAAAAAACACAACCATTAAGTGCATTGCGTTCATATTCCGGCCTCATCTGCTTTCCTATGTAAACTATGCATCATTAAAATAGATATTCAGAATTTTATATTTTAGTATTACTGTTTTCAATATACTAAGACACTTCAAGTGTTTTAAATATTGCCATGGGTGCTTAATATGGATTGTAAACTGCCAAAACTTAATTTGTTTTGTGAATTTTGTTCACATATCTTTGTTGAATTGTTTTGAGAGATCTAAATATTTGCAGCTATGAAACAAATTACAAACTGAAAATGAACCAAATTAAATGAAACAAATTGAAAAAAGCCGGTTATGCAGTTCTATGGATGTTTTGCTGCTTGATATTGAAAATTGGTATGCCTTACCATATTATTTTAATGTATTATTGATGTAATTGTAAACAGTTTTTCCGTTTACTGCACATTGTTATTCTTCTCATTATTTCTCTATGGTGCCTAACTCACTGGAAGTTTTGCCCATAGACTTACTTCCACATTGAAGAAAAAGATGGATAAGCAAGTATTTTAATCATTCATTCAAATAATTTGTTCAAACATACTCCTTTATTCAGAAACCACGGATTGACTGTTTTTATGAGTGAGTCGCTGCATCATTTACACAGATTTACTTAAAACAGATTTACTGCAGAACAAAATGTCAGACTGACTTTAAAAGCAAATAAATAAATCATTCGCTTAAACAATTTGTTCAAAAACACTGACTCATTCATAAAAAAATCACTATCTCAATAAGCAAGTCATTGAATTACTCACTCAAACGATTTGTTCAAACACAGCGGTTCATTCAAAAACAAACCACTGACTATATTGATAAGTGAGTAATAAAATGATTTCATTTATCACTCATCATCCACTGAATCGATTTAAAAAAAAAAAGATTCATTCAGGCACTAAATGCCACAGCATGTCAATGTTTTTGCTAGGAGAAAAAAAAATAATTCTGTCATGGCTTTATTTACCGAATGTAAATGGTAAAATTGTGTTATCTTCTTGTTTACTGAACTGTTTTAAAAGCAATATAGGACTCTTTTTTTCATACTTGACATATATAATGACACAAAAGGTGACTGAAAGGAATCACATGGCATGGCTAACACATTCATGTCACGCTATATATGTGAATATGCACATATACTTCGCTTTAAAGTGAAAATGAAGCTGCATCAATGGACAAAGAGATTTTTGTCACATGCTGAGACATAAATAACTGGACTGGATTGAAGTAAAAAGACTCCTACACACACATACACACACACCCTTCAGGGAGACCTGGCAGTGCTTGTTACCCGAAGGATGACTCAAGCGCTCGATCTTTAATGAGGAGAGAAGAGAAGAAGGAGACAGAATAAGATGAGAGAGAGATACAGAGAATAGACAAATGGAGATAATGTGAGAAGAAGGATGTGTGAAGATGCACAGGAAGCTCCGGGGAGGAGGGAAAGTGAAGAGAGAAGAAGAGAGAAAGTGTGAGAGAGGGAAGCAGAGAGATAGAATAAGTTGAGGGAGGATAATATGGCACATCAAAGCCTCTGAGCATCTGTGATTCATCAGATCAGAGCAGGATAGAGAGAGTTTGCTGCCCAGCGTACGGCTCAGTTCTGACACCGGACCCACGTTTGGGAGCCTCTTGGACTTCAGTCTTCAGTTTTGGAACATCTCAAGATATCAATATTTATGAGTAGGTTGACTGAACCAACCTACAAATTCACCATACGCATAATGAACTGGTCTGGGCATTGCAAACTGAACATGAACATTGAACACTTAACAAATTTAGCTTAATATTCATATAAATACCAATAAATATAAAATTTTCCAGTCTGAATATGAGAATATGACAAATCTTTATTAATAAGCAAAATCATAGCTTCTGCAAAAAAACAAGAGAGTTGCTCACGACTAATGAGGCACAAATATTATACATTTTTCATACAGCATCATTGTCTTTATGAGTTATGTAGGCATATTTATTCAATATTTGTCAGTTTAACCTAAATCTGTCAATATTTCAAAATAATGATGATCATTTAATCCTGCTATGTTTCGCATTACAGTATATCATATCAAATTTTATGTTTCATATTTCAATGTCATATTTAATATATCACATTTTGAGAATATGTAAGCATACTTTGGTGACATTTCTTTCAGCATCCTCTTATTTGTTAACAGCTATATCATTACTAAAATCTATTTTATTTTTGCTTTACTTCTAGGGAAGATCTACAGTAAGTGCTTGAGCCGAGTCCCGTATTTAATATGTTTATTTAATGTGCAAGTAGAGTGCTGTAGGCAACAATGTGACCTTATGTGACATTAATCTCATTTTGACTGAACTGGAACAATTGAGAATAACCGACTTGTTTGTGGAACCGTTTAAAGGAACCAAATTTGCAGAAATGAGTCACTGTTTCCGAACACTGGTAGGAACTTGTGCTGAGAGATTCTAAACATACGATCTGAAACATGCTATTGCTATTGCAGTGATTAAAAAAGCAGCAGATGGAGGAAAGAGCAGAAGAAAATAGTGTGAGATGAACTCATCCTTTATGTGCAGTTATCAAAACCAAGCGCTCACAGCATCTCTAGGCCTGTATTTTTCTTGCCATCCAGCCTTTGCATGCTAATGAGGACTCTATTGCACATATGCCAGAATCTATCTGGCACCCAAATCCCAAAACAAAGGGCTTAATAGAATTAGCGGTTTAGCTAATGCTATGATAGCTAGAGGTTAATGTCAGCAACGTTGTCTAATGTAATCCTTTTATCTGTTGCCATCTTATCGCCTCACGTTATTAATTTCAGTCCCGAATCAGAGACTCCGGGGAGCAGATTACACACGTATCCCTGATTCCTTATCATTAGAAAATACCGCTGGGATATGTGTCAGGAAAACATACCAAACAGACAGCAGAAAATCTGATCAAGAGCTCTGGAGTAAAAGAACAGGATACAAGTGCAAAATTAACTGAAAACACTTTTGGGAGATTTTTATTGGACACAATAAACATTCTCAGACCAAACCTAGCAAACTAAAAGTAGCTTAGAGAAGTCCAGACTAAATTAGACTTAATTAAGCTTAAACGGGCTACAGTCGACTCTGCTTAGGAAGTATGTTATTTGCATGGAAAAAACAGTCAAGTCAAGTTTATTCCACTGGGCGGCAAATGTTGCTAACAACAGTTTCTTATGAGATACTGGTTTGGAAGTAATGTTGAATTGCTTAGGCTCACCAACGCTGAAAATAAAATAAAATAAAATAAAATAAATATTTTTATATATTAAAATATATTTTATATGTTATTTACTCCTGTGATGACAAAGCTGAATTTTCAGCATCAATACTCTTCAGTGTCATGTGCATGATCTTCAGAAATCATTCTAACACACTGACATATGTCCCATTACAAACGAAAAATGGCTTGTGAATGGGGTTTCACACCAACTTGTCTGTCTCACAATTTTGAATCAGTAGCAATATCTCTGTATGCACGATCAAATCATATGAAGTGCCACTGAACTATTTCACAACACACAGGGTGACAATTTCAGAGAAGATAACTTGTTCTCTTGAGACTTCAGACCCTGGTTAAAACTATCACTAAAGCTTATTGCTCTCATTACGCTTTGTGTGAACAATCCATAATTATAATCTGCTTTGGGGAAATTAATAAAACCCACATGAAGCTGAAGTACAGATTTAGAGAATCTCAAACTAGAAATAAATAAAAAAAGTAACTTCGTCTTTGAGATTTTCAGACTGCAATGATAATTACACTTATAATAATAATATCCTTGCTTTCTAAAAATATATAAATATTCCTAAAACAAGTTCAACTTAGTTGAACAGCAAAACTGTGTAAGATAATAATATTATTTATTTTCAGAGAATGTATTTTGTGAGAACCAAAGAGATCACTATGAAAAAATGGATATTTCTTTTCCCCCTCCCCCCATTTAAACAAGGAAATAAGAGTAAATTTCTATTTTTAAAAAATGTAACACAAAGATAAATATATATAATTCTCTACTGATTACAATACTCTAAAAAAATATAATTAATAATAATAAAAAAAGACAAAAAAAAAATGTGAACCAGTTGTTCTGCTTAATATTTGCTTGGAAGGAGAAGTATTTATGTAAAATCTAAATCTTTTGCAACATTATAAATCTCTATGGTGTCACCTTTGATGAATTTATTGGTCCCTTGCTGAATAAACAAACAAACAAATAAACAACCCCAGACTTGCTATGATACAAAGTCTCACTATATAACAGTTCATCAAATCGAATGTCCCTTATTTATTGGTAATTCATCACCATAATGATGTTTAGATGCTTTTTAGGTTGAAATTAACAATGTTAACACACACATCCCAAATGACATCGTCTGAGTCACTCTCTCATTACTTTCTGCATTCAATGGACCTTAAAAGCCAAAGCAATTGCGTCACAATGCTTTGTTTCCACATTCCCAGCTGTGATGGATCTGTGTTCAAAAGCAGAAGGCCTGGTCCTGTGAGGTCCGCTGCTTTCGTCTGCTCTAGATTGTTAGCTTTTTAGCCAAGGCTCATTTTATCCAACAAAAGCCCTGTGTTTCAGAGGATTCTCCTGCTATTTATTCAGCTACAGCTGTATAATCCCTTCATCAGACACAATATTTGCTAATTATTGCGGTTTGATTACCATATTCAAATGCTATGGTACTTCACATGAACAAAAGATGGCATTCACAACCCACCTCTAACATATACTACCATGTTTTTTATTATTTTTTTAACAAGTGCAATGGAAGAATCAAGGTCTAATCTTTACATAGTACTGTTATAATATGCAATACTCTCATTTTAGTGTCATAGTACTGTATATTTCAAATTACCGTACTATTGACATCTGATACCATCCCAGTATGAACTGACCACCAAAATTTTTAGATTTTTATGTAAACATCATGGTATTTTTAAAGATTTTATAAAGATTTATTCCTTCATTAACATATGCTTAAAGTTCTTGCCAATGTATTCCCGTCCGCCGCCTGATTTATAAGGCTCTACTTGTTCTTCTGTCCTTAAATGGCACGTCTGATAAGGGATGTGTGTATGTGGTTGGGTCACGGCGCAGTCTAGATGTGCTCTCTTTACAGACGATCTTCTCTTTAGTAATTAGAAAGAAATATGGCTGCACTCCTCCCAGTGTGTGGAGAAAGATGCGTGGCGACTGGCCTACTTCTGAAGTCACAGGGAGCACACGTCGTCCTTAATAAATATTAATAAAACACAGGAACAACTTGAGAGGGAAGAAAGAAAGACCAGCTGTGCTTTTTCCCTTTCATTCTTTCATTTCCTTCTTTTATTTCAGGCTAATACTCTCCTAATACTTGTTCTTTTGCTTTCTTTCCTCTGAAACTCTTTCTTCCTTTTTGATCTCCTGAATGAACCAAAGCTAGTTACAAGTTTAGCATTCTGTGATATCAAGTCGAGTGTCACAAAAAATAATCAATGTCTGTAGTTTTAATCAATGTCGAGGATTCGCCTCATTGCGGTAGGCATATTTAGATCACATGATCACCAAAAATGAAATCTTGTTGTTACAAACATTTATGAGCGTATATCTTAACGTGAAAGTTTGGACCATTTTTGAAGAATTTTGTTAACCAAAAGGTTGCAGGTCCCCATTGACTTCTAAACTATGGAGTAAGAAACTAACAATATTAAAAAAAAATTGTAAATTGAAATGTGTTCAAATTAAACAAGATGGAAATAATGAAATAAAAATAAATTAAACCTAATACAAACATATGTATATATTTATACAGTGTATATTTGTTAAAAAAGCACATAACAAATTGATAAAAATGTAAATAAAAAAACTAAAAGCTAAATTTTTAGCTTAATTAATAAAAGTTATACTGAATAATTACTGTAAAGAATTTGCTGCAGTTATGTAGCTGGTTTGCCAGTAACCTACTGTAGACTTATATTTATAAAATTTATTAGCAACAGTTGGTTCAAATAAATGAATGTTGCATAAATGTAAAAGTATTTTAATTCTTTGCATGAGGCCTTTATTTAATTTAATTTATCCTGTAAAGATAAACACTTGTTAATGTTTCATGTTTATTTATCTTTAAAACAAATTGCAACAATAAATAACATAAATTTAAATCTGCAGTAAGTTATTGTGAGAAATACTGTAATTTCTACAGCATTTCTTTTTTACTGTGTTCATATTTGTGCATTTAAAGCCTACTTTCATTGAAACTGTCTTACTAAAACCACAATTATTGTGTAAAAAAACACTGACTTAAAGATGACTTTAAATTCATTTCTGTGCTAGCTGACGTATAGAGCTTAACTTGCATTAAAAATGGAACACTGCATTAAAGGAAGAGGTGATAATGCATGATTAAATTATGAAAGGGTTCAAAGCAGAATAGAATGAAGGATTGATCACTGAACAGAGGTGGATGGATATACAGTATAAGAGCAAAACAGCACTAGTAGAGGTGAACTTTCTACTATAAAAGTATGAAACAATGTCATCTTCATTCCAAAACAATCACTCGAAGAGTGAAGGATAAGACAGTATGTCAAATTCTTAGAAGAAGTGAACTTAGCAAAAGTATGTTCAAGAAACATTATTTTCTTGTTTAACACTGTAAAGCTGCTTTGACATAAAGCATTGTAAAAATAGAGGTTTCTTAACATACATGTGCTGCTGTTTTAGAAAGGTGGGCAGACCATTAGGTTTTGGAATTATTCTTTCCCTCTTACTTGATGGGGTTAAAAGACATCTCTTGGTCAAAGCGGAACTGGTGAATCAGTCATTTCCCCCAACTCTATACACACACACAAGCGCGTGCACGCACATACATTGCCCTTTTCAATATGCAGTGCTGGCAGTTTCTCTGCGTTGTCAACCTTGACTTACTTTGAAGAGGTCAGACACAGAGTTAGGTTCCCTTCACTACTCATTTAGATTTCAGGAGAGAATTCAGAAGGGGAGAAAAAAAGAGGAGGAAAAGAACAAAATGGACAACAAAAGAAATCAAAGTTCTATTCTTTATAGCCTAATGTAATATGTATTTAAGCCTTTGAGGAACTGTGTGAATTCCCCTCTCATTTTTACTTGGTTCAGCATGGTTTGGATAGCTTACCTCGGGTTTGGAACAAAACAATAGTGAGTTAATAATGACAGATCAGAATAATGTTCATTTTTGTGTGGAGTATTTCATTCCAATAGCAGTTGCAGGAGACAGAATGAGAAGACAGAAGAATGAGAATTTCTTCCCTTTTTTGGTCCTTTTTTTTCCGTACTTTTCTTGTTGTTTTTAAACACTAGATAAATATTCTCTCACATAAACACTGATAATTCTGATTCATGATTAAAAAAATAAAAATAATAATAATAATAAACAATAAATAAAACATTCAGAAAACATCATCAGATTGACAACACGTGGGCTACAAATGTTCATGACTATAATATTCACGTTATAATAATAATTTATTCCTTTAACATTTCAATAAAAAATACTTAATACCTTTTACAGTATATTTATTTTGAAGAAAACGTTTTTTGTAGTTTTATTAATGCATTGTGTTAATAAGTCTATCTATATGCTGTTTAATTGACATTTGACATTATATGATAAAACAAAACACACAATTCTCTATGCAACACAAAAAAATCTAACGAGAATTAATATTATGGCAAATATTATGGCAAAGGTGTTTGTGATATTTAGAATTTTGCAGGAGATGTGAGATATTTTGCAATAAAAAAGTAATATCAATATGTAAAATAAATAAATAAATAAAATATGTCTAAGCAGTCTAGAAAAAAAAAAAAAACATGAACACTTTCCTATCCCATGAGGCTGCAGGAAAGGAGGCGTCATATTCGAAAAATGGCAGAAAGTTGAGACGCGGCTCATTTCAAGTGTAAGTACCTCAGGAAAAAAAACAGTTTATTGTGATTAAATTACACTTGTTTTAATCTAAATAAACGGATGACTAATTGAAAGTTTAAATTGTCGCGCTGTTGTGGCGACGCATGATAACATCAATATAGCGGATGTAGTACGTCCGAATTACATTCATGCATGTATTTCAATGCAGAACTCTTCAGCTGCACTGACGTCACGCTCTCTGAACTTGTTTTAATGAAACTAACTCAAAAGTAATACAGAAATCATGAAACGCAACACAATTTTAAATCTGTAATATTGTAATGTAAAGCATTACTTTTAAATAACAGTAACAATATATAATACAGTACACTTTGGAAATACCTTGTACAACAATGCAGTTTTGTTAAATGTGGACAATTGCAGAAATGGTAAACTATCGGTTATAACACAACTACTGCTGATAATTTTATACTATATAGAACGTACTTTTTAACGGTCGGGTAGTACATTCAATTTTAAATGTAGTACCTACTTAAGCAGTATGTGATTTGTGATTTCGATTTTTGAAAGGACAGCCACAAAGTCTTGATTGCCATCAGTGTTATTTCTAAGTGTTATTCTCCGTTTGATTCTTTGTGTTTACCTGGATTGTTCACCGCCGCCTGGCCTGACCTGTTTGCCTGTTTATTGATTACAATTTCTGCCTCATCCTTGTTATACCTGTCTGCCTGTGATTTCGACCTTTGCCTGTCTGACCCGGATTATTATTAAAAGCTGCAAATGGTACAAGTAGCTTGCAGTTTCAAAGGAGCTCCTCACAATGGATAAGTAACCTCCAACCTCCTCACTGAATGAGGTCAGGATGGTTTGATCTATCACTACTATTACTGTCTCCTCACAATAATAGGCCCTTGGTGCTATGTCTGTGGTTTGTTTTAGGTTTCATTTCATTTATAAGTTTCCCATGTCAGAAAATGCATGTATTTTTACCGTGTAAAGAAACAGGATCTTGATCTCCAAGGATTTCAAACAACTATGAACAGTGTTTACAAGAAACAAAATGTGTAGCTAAAATGAACCTATAAAGGCAGCTGCTGTGCTTTACACGTAGAGCGTCTCTGTCAAATGTCAGCATTAATTGGATAGACACAATACTTTTGTTGCAGTGTGTGTGTGTGTGTACATTACATTGATTGCCGGAGCCTCAGGGATATTCATTGTGTCTTGTCTTCCCGATGCATTGATCCTACACTGTTTACCGCACTGCTTCAACATGCACCTTCGTGTGTGTCTGTTTGTGTTCTTATTTCTAGTAGGAGCTATAAGGTTTGTGCATTGCCACAGGTATGCATTATGAATGCAATGAATGCTAAAAAAGGAAATTATTCTGAAAATAAACAACTTTCCCAGTGTCAAGACATTTTCTGTCCCCCATGAAAGCTGAAATGCTGCATAAAGGGAAGAAATCACAGCAAATCACAACATATTTGATATTTAAAGGAATAGTTCATATCAGAATGTGAATTTTATTATTAGTTTTCCAACCCTGTTTGCTGTTCTTAAAACTAGAAACAGTGACCAAAGGCTGTGGAGCTCCTCCCCCCCAAGTTTGTCTCCATGTACATTGGGGTCATGACAAAACAGTTCTTACCTGTGAAACCTTTCTGACCGCTTCGCCGCTGATCACCAGACCCTGCGCAAATGTTCTGGCCGCAATAACCGTGCGTGTGATTTTGGTCTTGAGCTCTCTTGGCGTGTCTCCAAACGGCTTGAGCGTTTCTGACTGCTTGGCTACGCACTCCAGATACTCCTCTCCAATAATGTACTGAGGGTTTAAAGCTTTAAAGAGTCTTTCCAGCAAACGGGCCCAGAATTCGTTCAGCGCCTCCTCGAGATTGACGTTGGACCCTCGGTAGTAGCGCCGAAGGTCTGAGTACAGATCCTGAAACACCTTTGCGATTTGGGAGAAGAGAGGTCCAAACCCAGTCTGGAAAGAGGTTTGGAGCGATGCTTCAGAACGGTTCAACAGCTCCAAGAAATAATCTAGAAACACACACACACACAGACACAAGCACATCATTAGAGCAGCTGAAAGGTAACACTCCTAATTTTAAAAACCCTTATTTTGAATTAACAATTAAGGTAAGTAGACA
>JAUMHP010000041.1:16663832-16687743 GCA_032361065.1 Enteromius trimaculatus | reverse complement strand
TAATTTATTAAATAATTATAAACACATTTTTTTCTGAAATATATACATGAATGAATGTGTGTGTATTTATGTAAGGAATAATTGATTATTATTATTATTAAAGAGAGAGCATGTAAATTACGTCCAGTAAGAGTCTGTGCATCTGTCAAAAGTGTTTGACTAATATTGAAACTTTCCCGCTGTTGTTGACAAAGAGCTGCCTGGAACTATGTTTGCCATGTGGTTCCCTAAAAATAACTGCACACCTTAGAACTTTCACCAGCCAATCAGGTTCAAGCATTTAACGGCCCCATAGTATAAATATATATGTAATAAATATACACAGTACACATACATATATTATGTAAACAAAAACTTTTATTTTGGATGCGATTAATTGTTTGAAAGCACTAAAAATGAAAATATGGTGCATTATATTGTTTACAACGGCTCTCAATGCACTGTACAAACATGCCCTTTTGGATCCAAATTGATGTAGTTACTGTTTCTACCAGCAGGGGCTAAATGGATTAAGCTAACCACAACGGTTCTCACATCTCGCAATCTCATCAGAGCTCAACTTACTAAAATATGCACATCAGAGTGTGAGGAACAGATGAGAGGAAGTTGAGATATCATTCGACATGAAGTTGAAAGATGTGACCCATTGTAGAGATGCACCGTTAAATAAAAGCCAGACAGAAAACCCACCCACACACTGTTCCTGCCACACACACACAAAGAGTAAGAGAGAAAGAGAGAGAGTTATCAGGAACATGATGGATTACAGCACATTTTAGAAATGAAGCCTGAACAGAAACACACACACACACACACACACACTGGCATTCAGTATCAGTCAGCTATATAGCGTTGTGGGCAGAGAGACAGGACAGATGATCCGGTTTGTAAAACCAAACACGGGATTATCACTGTAACATTTTCCTGTCTGCCGCTGGATCAGAGTCTTTATCTCTTTGTGATTATTTCCTACAAATTCAACTAACACACTTACAACTTCTTGTGCATTTTAGAAGTGCATTCACTAAATGTATAATGCAAATAGAGTACGAAGAGAACAAACATCCCAAATGCCAGCTTTCTTTAGATTTAAATAGAGCAAAATATATAAAAGTAACGCAAGTTACTTCATCAGATTGCTTTTTTCAACTAATTGGTAAAGTAACACAATACTTTTTCATTTGCAAGAGATACATTTTCAAATAATTAGTGGTTATACATTTTATTCAGCCTGAGCTGTTTATTTCACTTTTTATGTGTGCAAACAAACAAGCAAGCCTTGTCCAGATGAGAAAAAGTAATTCAATGCATTACTTTCCATAAAAGGTATTGCAAATACTTTTTGTAAAGCAATACTTTTAAAAGTAACTTTAACCCAAACCACAAAGCCACAGTGACTTCATTTAAATAAATAAATAGATTTCTAAGTAATGTATGTGTGTATGTATGTCTGTATGTGAAACAAAATGGGATGCACTTGTCTGTATTCTCCTCAAATCAAACATGGCATGGTTGTGACAGTGATTGATATAAAATATCAGTATTGCGTAATATTTTATGTTACTGATATCCAACCTGTGCAAAGATTGGAGCATTTTCCGGCATTTAGTGTCAAAAAAACTCTTTCCCTTCACTTTTTCAGCTCAGTACAAAACGGCACTACGCGTCACTGACAGCAGGCCCTGTTAAACAGACAGTTATTGCTGAGATGACATTCAGATCTTCAAGTTTTGCAGAGAGAAATCTGGATTTCCGATCCACCCGCCTGCATCTGTCTCCCCTGTCTGGAATCGCAAGCAAAAATCACTTCGGCTGAGCTGACTGGACAGTTTTTCTCATGCAGCCTCATCAGCAGGCATTTATCAGCGTAAATGAGGGATCTGAGAAACCAACCGAACAAAAAGTATGATAAGTTGAGAATACGAGGAGGGGAAACACTGTCAGATGTTGCATAATTCAACACTGAATGATGATACGGAGTCACTCATTTACAAATTTTCCTAGAAAAATAATTGAGGGACCTCTCCGCAGTTGCATGGAAATAATATTACAGCCCAAAATATGAAATACAGTATCTACAGTGTCTGAGACTATAATGAATAACAGTAAAGTTAGCTATGCAGCCTTTCAGGATCAGCTTAAAAAAACATATGTAAATGATATTGAATTTATACATTATTAGAACATTGGTATATAACCTAGATGTTCATATTTACCCTTAAAAAAATCTACCAAAGTGATATTGATATTTTTAAAAGCTGTACTTGAACACTTTATGTTTAAATCCACATTTATAATCAACCTAAGTTATTTCCAGTGCTTACTTTATAGCAGAGAGAGTCCTGAATGCTAACTCCAGGGCGAGCTATCTGTCCAGTTGTAGGACATTAGTGGTGAAAGTGAGTGAAAGGCAGCTGGGCTCTGCTCCCTGCGGGAGAGTTCTTCAGGGACACTGACATGGATCTAAATCAGACTCTAATCCGCTCAGCTGTCAGGCCGACTGCCACTGCGCAGGTGAGCACCAGCGCCCTACATCTGCACACTAACCTGCTTTTGAGTGCGCACGTCATACCTGTTGTCTCACTTTCTGAATGAAGCACTGAGCCATAAACACTGGATGAATTATAGTGCAACTGAGGTGTCTAAAAAGGTTTGCACGGCACAATTTTAGTAGCATGAAACATCCTTTTCAATATTTTCAGCTCGTGTTGATCTATTGTTATGGTAAGGTTTTTAAACACTCAAAAGGCCTCAGCCTGGATAGTGGGATTTTTCATTTTTGGCAGGAATGGGCTGTGAGGGATTGAAATACAGTGTGTTCAATAGATTGCACTGTTGTTTAACAACATGCCAACTGTTCAGCTAAAGAAACATGTATTTGAAAAACACCCTCAGTAGACAAAAACACTTTTACAAGTAATGGGTCGTATAAATGTTTATATAGTTTGTGCTGCTGTAAAGACATCACAGTCTCATTTTCTTTAATGTTAAATTCAACATGCTGTCTAACTTGATTAAGGCCTTTAGGCACAAGGTGTAAATAGCATGTAAAACATATGTAAATGACATACAAATGAGGACAATCATATATTAGAGTGCACACGATTGCAATAAAATCATGCCAATTTCAGCATTTTTTGTGTCGTTAACATTTTGTAACATTTTGAAAAGTTCGCATGTTCTCAGTGGACTACAAACGGTCTACACTGGACTCTTTTACTCACACTGAGCAAGAAAATCCTTGTTTTCATGACAAAGAGGTGAAGGGGTCATTTAAAGCTGAGAAAAATGAACACCAGAAGACAGTCCTTGACCTGATCTACAGATGGGCTTTGGTTAATCCGTTCCTTCTGCTTTTGTTTTAACATTCATTATGGACACAGACTACTGGAAAAGTCAATCCCCTCGGTGTCTGTGTGTGTTTTGACAGCATGAGATATTTTGCACGTGTGTGATTTGGTGTGTGCGTGTTTGGGAGAGTTAGAACAGTCTGCTGTTTACTGAACCTTGTTGCTGAGCTACAAAGGAAGTATTCATCAAGAACGAATGTAAATTGGGTAATGGTGCAAACACACCCACAAAATTGCTGCTTATCTCAATTTGCATGGTGCAACTGCCCAGTCAAGCCAATTAAGTGCTGGTTTGAAGAGGATGCAGCGGACCACCACAACCATGATCCGTCATACTATTCTGAATTATTGACAATGCAACATGCAATAAGCATTAAATTTTTTACATTTGTCTATCTAATGTATATTTTATTATTATTTTATTATTATTAATTTATTATATATATATATATATTTTTTTTACATTATTATTTATAAATTAACTATAAACTACTAATTACAATTTCATATAGAATTTTATTCATTAATAGCATTTAAGATTGATTGTGCATCTCTCTTTCTCTCTCTCTCTCTCTCCCTATATGTGTGCCATATTTGTGCATTTCTGTATATCCATTCAATTCAATGTATGTAATAAAGTGTATTAATACACAGATATGACACATGAGAGAAATGTGCATTTGTTCTAAAATGCTATCAGTGGAGAAAAAAATTCTATATTGAAAAAATATAATAAGTAGTTTATATTTCATTTATAGATAATAATTAAACAGATATATAGATAAATATATATGGAATACAGATACATCAGTTATGGAATTAATTTATAATTAATCATAGACAAAATAAAATGATATATAATAAATTAATAAATGGATTACTTATTAACTAATTAAGCTTAGCTTATAAATAATACTTTTATAGATATAAAAATATAGATGAACAAAATTATAAAATATAAATGCATTATTATGTTATAACTTTAATAATCATAAAATTAAAAAAAAATTATAATCAAAAACTTTAATAATTTACACTAATAATTTACTTATAATATATATCTAGATATATAATCTAAAATGTGTATCAACAGAAAGTAAAATGATATTAGAAAATGAAATTCTTAAATCATTTATATGCAATTTTATTTTAGAATTTTACAATATGTATGAATGCATGCATTTTTACCAACTGTATGTGTTATTAATGTTAATCATCAAATACACATTTAAAAATAGAGAAATGTGCTTTTCCAGATGGTGAAGTTATAAAATATGCCAGCGGGTTCTACTGGGCCATGCAACCCAGCCCAGCTTTGACCATTATTTGCAAATAATATTAATGTTTCTAAATCTGTTATATTCCATGAAGAACCTTATTTGCTTAGAATGCGTGTCTGATTGACATTTACATATATAGTATAGCACATTCAGTTGTACAAGACTCTTGTCAAATAACTTTCCGCAAACTCTGTAAGGCCTAGAGCAGCTGTCCATGAATCAGCAGACCATCATGAAGGAAGGGCAGAAAAAAAACACAATTCAGCTGTCTTTCTTTCATCCGTTCTGTTCTTCACTCTTTCAACACAACACCCACATCAGTCACCAGTGACTGATGAATCACACGCATGCACAGATTTGTGTTTGTCTGGAATATCTCAGCACCTCGGGCTGGATCAGAGCAAGTGCAAATCTCTTCTTGTTTTAACGCCATTTTTTCCTATGCATCAGCCTGTCTGTCTGTTTCCTTCTCTTGTTTGCTCTCTCTCTCTCTCTCTCTGCTGTAACTGGAATCTGTCAGCTCTTTCTCAAGAGAGCCAAACGCTACCAGCTCACTTGACTATACGTGTGTTTGAACTAGGAATTAGACTGAGTTTTAGTCAAAGAGATGCAATGCATTGAACAAAGGGTCGGACGAGTCAAATCTGACACCCACAGAGAGAAGAAATAACCCGAAAGGAAAATCAAATGAAGAATAATTTACACACATGAGAATCGTTTTTATAAGAATATATTTAAATTCTTCAGTTAAAAAACAAATGAGAATGTATTTAAAGTAAAGTCATGTGAAAAATAATTTATAATAATAATAATAATAATTTAATAAGTGTATATTATCTTAAGTTAAATTAACTACATCTTTCATTTGCATAACTTTTTCCATAATAGTCTAGCTTTTCCAAAAATAAGCTACAATTCCCAACAAGGCTAGCAGTGTAAACATCACATCACAAAGGCTAACAGACATGTTCTTTTAAAACACCCCCTCTCTCAGATGTACTAAGGTCATGTGACATGGTCAGCCATCCAGTCATCCAGTCATCCAGTCATTATTTTCAAATTTGGTACTGTTCAGTGTTTTGACACAATCTGTATTGTTAAAAGAGCTATTTACTAACCTTTTTTTTTTTTTTTTTTTTTTACTGTTTATGCTATTTTTGATCAAATAAATGCAACCTTGATCAACATGAAATCATACTGATTAAAGAAAAACATACAGGACTTGTCAAAAATCCACAAAAAGAAAAGTCTTCTGGGATTCGGAGGAGCAACCTCTGATCAATAAAATCTCCCTCTGGCCAGCTGTCAGCCTATTCTGAAGAGTGCAGATGCAGTTGCCCCAAACTAACTAGAACTAGACTCAACTTCAGAGGAATAGGTGCTGTGCACGGAGCTCGGGTCAAATGAGGCAAACCTGACCTCCACAGAGAAGACATCTCAAAATATACATATAAATCCTCTCTCCCTCACACACACACACACACAAACACTCACATTCCTTTGTGCCCATGTGGGTGGGATATGCTCCAACTCACTGATAGCCTAAGGTGGGGTCCCATTAAATGTGTGTGTGAATAACAACAGCAATCACTGTGTCCTGAGGGTTACATGTCTGTTCATATGCAGAAAGTTCAAGTAACATTCACTAGCCTTTGTTTCCCCAATACAGAAACAACTCCATTCCAACATTAAACACCCAGCGGGCAAGAATCATGTTCATCCAGGCAGACATAAATACACTCTGGAAAACTGAAATATTCATCGTCTCACCTCAGGAGATACGAATGAGAGGTGAAGGCAAATATAATTTAGCTGTCAGGACGGAGCTGTGGTTGGGTTCTGCCAGTTTGCAGAGGAATTACTTTATGCAGGAGCGCTAACTGGACAGGCTAACACATCATAACACAAACCGTTACAAGCTTTTCCTACAACGACAACAGCATCTATAACTTGTTAGTGTTAGAGTGGGCAGTTGTGAGGGTATTGCTAAAGGGTGGATTTTACAAAATAATTTTTGTACTTAACATATTGGTACAGAGTGTACAACTGTAGCATTTGGCATTAGCATTTTGCTATGCTTCAGTCTGTCAGGAACAAAGCAGGACAGAAGAAGTAATGGTAATGTTTTGAATTAATTATTATGTATTGTGACTATTAAAGTAGGTAATAATTGTAATATAAGTACAATACATTATAAAAAGGATCTATACGATTTTTCAGATTTTCATCTCTTATCTCATGCTTGCATTTGTAACGATCTAGCTGGGAGTGCCAGCAGGCCTCTCATAATGGCACTCCAGCTTTCCATCTGTTTCATTGCTCATCTGTCTCTAGTTCATAATAAGAGTCCTGAGACAGAACAATGTCTCCATCTACGTTGTTCGTTGCCTTTTTCACTCATCTGTTCTCCGCTCTGTGTTCAGGACTCATAGTTTGAAGTGTCTCCCATTATGTCTCCACCCCCTTGTATGTTTCTATAGCAATTCATCTATTCTCCGCCCACTGACCCAATCTCTAGTATTTAAGTTCAGGTTTGTGTCTGTCTCAGAGCTGATCATTGTGTTTGGATTCCCTGCCTTCGTAAGCATCTTCTGTGTCTCTCGGTATTCTGGTTTCTCCTTGGATATATCGTTACGGACCCCTGCCTGTTTGTGGATATTCTCGCTAGCCTCGTCCCATGGACACTGTTCGCTGTTTGATCGACCTTTGCTACGGACATTGACTACTCTTTCATCTTCTCCTCCTATATTGTTGTTTGCTGTGATTAAACCTGCCTGCTTTGACACCGAGCCTGGATTACATTAAGGTTTTTGCAAATGGATCCGAATGTTTCCCATCTCATTCATGACACACACCTCCGATGTGACAGCATTAAAACTAGAAATAATATTGTGAAATATTATTACAATTGAAAACAATTACAATTCAAATGTGACTTTTTAATATATATTTTAAAATCAAAATTATTCCCTTATGCAAAGCTGAATTTTCACCAGTGTCACATGATCCTTCAAAAATCATTTTAATATTCTGTGTTTCTTAATTTTTTTTTTTCAGGCCTCTTAAATGAAAGTATAATAGTTAGCAATAACATCAACAAAAACACTTTAAACACTTAAGACAATTTGTTGTTTCTAATTTTGTTTTTTAATAAATTAGGATAGATATAATAAGCAGATTAAATAGGCATATCTAAATGTATATAATATTATATCTTATAGGATGGGGAAAACATATTTAAGATGTTTTTGATGCATTCAGAATACTTCATCATACGGTCATGACAGACAGGAAGTGATGTCACACTTCTTGTCTTTCCCAAGGTCATCCATTGCAGCCTATGCCCACATTGACCCTTTGGAGTGTGTGTCTCAACGTCACATGGGCATAAAGCGGTCTGGGACACAGTCATAGGACTCATGCTGTTGACTCATGTGAGGCCATAATGTGATATTTCAGCACAATGTGCATCTTTGACTGATATCGAACAAGCTCTGGCATGAACGCTGAAGAAAGCATGAGAATTAGCTTAAGAAATCTGACACACTCCTGCCAGAAACATCCGTGAGCGTCCAGGAATTCAGTCATCCCGTTCTTTAAATTCCATTCGCCTGATGTAATTTGCATGCAACAGATATCAATTAAATCCAATTTTAGTGAATAAACAACAGGATCTTTTACTTAGCGAGAAATCAAGTCTAATATTTTGATTGATTAGTCAACTGGCATAACATCACAAATTAAGATGTGAATGAGAGCAGAAGTCAAGTGGGAAGTTGGGCCGCATTCAGACGCTGCCCGACCAGCGGCCCAGAGCCGGGCATCACGCCAGCCTGTCCTATCAGGCCGACACACGCACAGTAAGCAAGGGACCACAAGAGTTCATCTGTCCCTGTCTCTGCCTGAGTACAATCCAATTTGAAGTTTTCAAATTGCTCTCACACACATCATTCACACTCTCTTACAGACGTCAGCCTTAACCCTCATCCTCTCGTCCTCAACACTCAGGTCACAACCAGCCAGTAAGAAACACGTTATAAACATCAGTGTTCCATGACATAAAATTACATAATATTAAAACCCCATAAATCGTAAATATATACAGAAAAGATTGCAAATAAAAGTATGGTCCCACTTTATATTATGTGGCCTTAACTACTGTGTACTTAAATTTAAATTAATCATTTAGTACTATGCACTTATTGTATGTTATTACATTGTACTTTTTTAAAAATACCTGTACAGTATGTAATTACAGTGCATCTGTAATTTCTGAAACCGCATTTATAATTACACTGTTGACCCATCTCATACACCTTAACTCACCCTTAAACCTACCCATACCATCAAACCAGTCCATAAACTTACAGGTATCTGTCATAAATCAGACCTCCGTGGCTCTTTGTTATTACTCGGACTGCCTTTGATCTTCAACTCTCGCTTGATACCTCTACTTCTGCCTGGATTACGGATTAGGAACTCTGCCTGATACCCCGCTCTCTCTGTATTGACGCTGATTTTAATAAAAGCCTGCAAATGGATGCAACTGTCTCTGAGCTTTCATCACAGTATCCCACCAACAGCAGCAAAATATATAAACTGTGACCAAAAGCATATACACTGTTCAAGTATGGATCCAAGAATTCTAAACTGCACAGCTTTTTGAGATACAACTGGAGGTCAAAGGTCATTGAAACAGACCGTCAGTTCACTTTTGTTTATTTGCCTATAATGATTAATGAAGAGACAGCACGCTGGCATTACCTAGAAGATAAAATGAGTTCAATGAGGTTGATATTGATGAACGAAGCCATTCTTAAGAAAATCCTCAGGAGAGTGATACTAAAAGACTGCAGTCTATAATTGGTGGTGCTGGCTAAAGCAATCATCACTATTACTACTATGCACACTATGAATTAGCGGTTTGAACAAAACACCAGCCTTAAGTATTAAAGGTTTTTAACCAATTATGCCAAGGACTTAAAAAATACCTCAAATCATATAGAAGATTTTGACTCTGTTATGTTTTATACAAAAAATAAAGCACAAAGTACAAAGATGATCCATTTTTTTATTCATGTCCTAAACAGTTAAACACTAAAATCCTCTACTTTCTGCTTCTTTGGACTTTCCACCATCTTTTGTATGCCTGAACCCTTCCCAGCAGTTCCTGTATGATTTTGAGATGCATCTTTCATACTGATAACTACTCTATACACTGTATGTTAATGAACTATGAAGATCTAGTTAAATTCTACTTATTTGTCCTCCGGGAAACATGTAAGCATATTCTGTAACTTCTGAAGCGCAGCACTGAATGAAAACATATTTAATGTTTAAATATTTATTCTGTCCAATGATGATTACAATCACTTTTGCTTTTTGCAGCCATGATGAATAAAACCCATAACTGAAGACCATAATTTCTAAGTGTGGTCAGAGTCACTCTACATGCATGTGCAATATTTAATTCTTGGCTACACACGGTTTATTTCACGCATGGCACCACTCACGTTAACTGAGGTACACAGAGACAAAAGTACAGAGAAATAGGAATAGTAGGCAAGAAATGGCTACATGTTTAAAATCAGCTTTCTTAATATTTTTTCCATGAGCGCACAGACAGGGTTGAGAGACAGGGAGTGAATTAAGGCGTTTTGACGGATGAATGGGGCAGCGTTTAGAGGAATGCACTGTTCTTTCTCACCATCCACTTCTCCCTAATCCCTCTTTCACAGTCGCACTGAAAGGAAGCTTTTCATCAACAGAAGGTTGAAAGGCATGAATGCCCATCTCTCTCGCCGTCTCTCCCTGTGTATCTCTTTTTATCCCACTTTTACTTTAAAAACCACATTCCTGCTTCAGTGTTCAGGTACTGATCTTTTGTTCCAACGCCCATTTTTTCTCTCTCTCCCCTATGGCCACGAATTTTAGAAACATTGTGTCTTGCACTTGTTGGAAACAAAAATGTTCTTAACTAATCCCAACCACATTTCTGAACTGCCAACAGGACTCTGCTTTCATGGTAAATATGTGTAAGCCTTCTTGGAAAATTATTTCCAGCAGCGTCTTTAGAGAACAACGGAGCATCTCAATTGGATTGTTACATTATCTGAAAACACCAGGTCATTGCAAGACATTCTCAAAATAGCAGAAACGTCTAACAAACAAATAATTAGATTCTGGCCCATTTAAAAGTGACAAAAATGTGTTACATTTATGTGCAGCTTACATTTTAGGAGCCTAGTTTTCTGTTTCACTCTCTGTGCAGACTTCAAGATTAATAGCAGTTAAAAAATGATACAAATTAAAAAATTACCCAGAGTAAATTAACCCTTTCTACTAGGTCTACTTGAAAACAAAAAGTCAAAAATGCCAGTTCAAATCAGAGTTCACTTTACGAAATAGTAGCATATTTAAAATCATGCAAAAACTGCAAATCAAGCAAAAAATTGCCAATACGTAAAATATTATCTGACAGCTTTTACAGTTTATTAGCAAATTTAATACTATAAAGCTTCAGTCAGTACAGAAAATCTCATATTTGTGTAAAAGCTACGTTTTATTTACAAAATGGGCTGGTTAAGCCTGTCAATCAAACTGGTTCTCCTGCTGTGTAAATAAGATCAAAACTTGACAGCCAGATCATCCACATCAACAGACCATTCACATTCCAGAAGTTTTGGAATCACAGGCTGATTGGCTGAGGATTGAAAAACTGACTCGCTAGTCAGTTTTGTTTAGTTTTTTCAGAACAGTTGTCAGACATTCAAATATTAGCTGAAAGCATCAATATGACTACACGTGTGTTTGCATAAAGGTTGCCAGTTGGAATATTTCAGAGGTGACCACACTTACATCATTTTACCCTCCACCACATTGGCGTACAAAGCTCATATTGTCCAACTCCTTTTTATCCCTTCCTTTTTCTCTCATCATAAAGAGCTGGCTGAGTGAATGGATGAAAGGTTCACTGTTAATTCATTTGAAATCTGTCAGTCTGCTGCGTGTTGTGCCAAAAACACAAAGTGCATGTCAGATCATGTGCCACGGGATCTTTGAGAAGATCTCTTCCTCATTCAATATTTCCAAAGCAGCCAATCAATACAGGAACAGTATTGGATAGAAAACACAACAGGGCTCACAGGCACTGGCAGACATCATGAACAACGGAAGAGTTTGCAGAGTTTATGCCTATTACTAAATTATACAAAACATACACAAAAAGGATGATGCAAATAGACATTAAAGTGCAGGTGTTCATTAGCAAGAGCTGATGGGACGGTTGAGATTTCCTCATTGTTCCAATTATACATTTTGCAGCAATTTGGAAAGTTTCACATGAGAGTTTGCGGTTGCTAGTTCACCTTCTGACTTCATCTTAAAGATGCAGTGTGTCATTTCTATACCACAGAATTGCATAAATAATTGTTGTTTTCAACAGGGTTACAGTGACTGCCCAGTCTAGTCCTGTCCCAAATCACGACATTGGATGAGTCAAAGTTGCTCAAACAAACAGATTTTATTAAGTCATGCTAGTGGCACTTTACCTTTAAGAAAAAGAGTCTTTAAGAGGCCAAAGAACCTTTTAAGCTCTATAGGGAACCTCTTAGCAAACCATCTATGTGATGGTGCTTTGAAGAACTCAGAAACCAAAACACTGATCTGAATAACCTATAATGAACATTTTGAATCTCCAAAACACATAATCATCAACTCAAGAATCTATACAGCAGAAACAAGGCTTCTATGTTGAACTTAAAAGTGTAGAGGAAGTTGTTAAGCAGTAAATATTGATCCATGTGCAGATCAGAACCGCCCAAAACAGAAAACATTTGCTAAAGTTCAGAGTATGCAGAAGGCGGTGGTGATGCTTTCAAATCAGACACGACAATGCTCTAACCTCCTTCCAGAAACCAAACAGCTCATTAAAACCGAATGACCTCACATGTGAGTCAGACTCCTTAAGTCATCCGTCAGAGAAAAGGCAAAGGTTGCATAAAGAACACGTTCTGGAGGGGCAACTTTTCAAAATGAGCTGAGAATTTCTGGAGGGCCCTTAAACAGCGAAGGCAATCGCTCAAAATAAGGTCAAACACATGCGCAATACTTAAAACATACTTTAAGCCAACAGCTAGATTTTTTCTTTTACTGGCGAGGTAAGTAGTGCTTGATTGTACAAAAGTACTGCTGAAATGCTGGAGTGCTGTTGCTAAGGAGCTCTGTAAGGTTTTTAGTGTGTTTCATTTGCTAGGTGGTTTCTGGGGTGGTTTCTTACTGGCCCAAGTCAAAAGAGCTAACTCAAAGCTTCTACACCCTTTTAAAAATAATGGTTCTCTAAAGACATCTATGGTTCAGTAAAGAACAATTTATATTCAAAGATCATTTTCAATAAACAAAAGTGCCTTTATAGTGGAAAAACATTGTTTAGAATGTTCTAGAAAAAGTGTTCTTCTAAGATGGTTCTCTGAGAAAACCCCATTAGAGCATGAATGCAAAAACTCACTTTTGGAACTTTTATTTTTAAGAATGTATAGTGTTCAATCAAATCTTGTGAAAATCTCTCTCACTCTTAACATATATAATATCATCCACTCACAAAATTAAAGGTTTTTAATTGTCATTCATGGATCCACAATGAAACGTTAAAACCCATGGACAGTTTTAAATGCACAAAAGGTTCTTTATACTGGAAAAGGTTATTCTAAGAAGGTTCTTTGGTAAATCCAAAATGGTTGTCCTATGGCATGCACACTCTTAAGAATAAAGGATCCAAAAAGCGATGGCTTTCAAATAACCATTTTTGGTCAAATTTCAGGAAATTATTGTGGGCAAAAAACAACTATTGTCAATATGCAGGAAGGCAGATTTCTGTGTGTCAATGCAAATGTAAAATCTGAAAGGGGAAATCTTTCACCTTCAGTTGAAATTCCCAATTTCATGGATTACTATTTTAATGACTGGATTAGGCCCATGAAAATTGGCCAAACAATAGTAAACGTGACCCCACCTTAAGTGTGAGCAATAGCCTTAAGCTGAGCAAGTACTGCTTGCTCATATTTCAGAACAAGGTCCACACTCACATGCACTTGCCTGTCTGGACAGGCTCAGTTCAAAATTACAGGCTGTCAGAGATGGAGCTGATGTTTTCTGGCAGCTTAATCCGAACGTGCATGACACACAAACACACTTTACCTCCTGCCAGACTGAATCTGCCCTTGCTAAATGACAAGGTGTTGTGTTTCTTGGTGCTGGTCTGGGTTTGTCTACATCATATGGACCAAATTTCCTAACAAAGATATTATTTTGCTGTATTATACTTTTGTATGGACAGGCACCCCTTACCTTTTCTTCAGAAAATATACAATTCTACTTTAAGATGCTTAGCATGGTATTGCTTGGGCAATACATCATTGGGCAAATACATGTCATTCCAGTTTAAATTTTCCAGTGCACTGAGCAAGAGAGATAAAGAGAAAGTAACATGTGGGAATGAGGGAAAGCATAGTAACACACACACCCACACAAAACCCCACATCATCCTCGGTTTCTGTTCGTCCTCCAGTTGAATGTGTAGGACAGATCGCTCGCGCCCTCAGAGAGGCATAAGATCCCAAAGACCACGATTAGAGGATGTTTGACAAACACGCAGTGAATTCTATCCTCGCTTTTAAGTGCAGGACGTAAATAAACTTCAGCGGATTAAAAATCAAGCATATCAGCTCTGCTTTTAAAACGCACACACATACACACTCAAATAGCTGCAGAGCTTAACACAGGACAAGGAGGTCATTCACATGAACGTTTTATCAAAATTATATGTGCATCATTTTAAGCTGCTAAATGAGCTGTGAAGGAGAAAGACACTATGACACAGAGAATCAATGATACTTTATTCAGTAAATTATTAAATTAGTCTTTTGGTCAATTTGTTGATTGTTTGTTCATTTAATTTTAAATGTTTCCTATTTTTCACTATTGATCAATTTTGAACATATTTTATTAGTTGGTTTTTAATTATTGTTTGATTAATATCTTTAATATTAATTTTATTTTAATAATAATGGATCAAATAATTACATTTATTATTTAGGTTTCATCATTTTTATTTCCAACTTTAACATACACTTATTCTCATTTGCAGTATTGTTGTATTGTTTTGGGGTTTTTTCAATACAGACTAAATTATTTTTTTAGTATTATTACTTATTTTTTGTTTGTTCTGCATCAATAATTAAATTCAATTAAAGTTTTTTTTTTTTAATTAATGTATTATTTATAACATTAATTTTATTTAATTAATAATACTAAACTAATTTAATCTATTATTATTACAGTAAATTAGTCTTATTTCTTAATTTAGTTCAGTGGGGCTCTGAACGCCATCCCACAGCCAGCACCACACCACTGGGGGATACACGTCCTGAAAGAAGATCCACTCCAGACCTCATGGTAATGTAAAGGGTGAGTGGTTATGCCAGATATGTTAACTATCATTCCCAAAACAATGGCTTTAGAGAGCCATTCTAAAGGAATGTCTTCCAGATTGACACTAGGCAGGGATCACGATCTATCCTGGTCTCATCAGACCAGAGAATTTTATTTCTCACCATCTTGGAGTCCTTCAGGTGTTTTTAGCAAACCCCATGCAGGCTTTCATGTGTCTTATTCAGTTTTGCGCTATTTATATTTTATCAGTATTAATTCACTTATTTTATTTGTTGCTTGTTCTGAATGAATGTTTTTAAATCAACCAAATAAAAAATAAAAAATTAATTACTAATTCATTATAATAAAATGACTAAATTATTCATTTAAATTAAATTAACGACGAGAGTGCAGATGACAAAACACAAAGCGGAAGATGAGAGGGACAGATGGAGGAAAGCAGAAGAGTGAAACAAGGACAAGGAGAGAGAATGATGGATTGTCCACTCTGCCCTGTCTCATACGTTACATGGATAGAGGAGGGATGCAGAGAAAGATGAGCAAAGAAAAACAGAGGGAGGGAAGAAGCTTCAGTGTTCGGCTAAGAAACGGATTACGGACTTGATGTTCCTCAGATATTCAATTTCTCAGAGGCATTTTAATCCCACGGGAAACAAACCCTGCAATATCTTTCTCTCTTTCTCTCTCTCTCTCTCTGTTTGTGTTTTGTGTCTATTCTAATGCATTTCTGTCTTTAGTTAGACTGAAGAACAAACACGGAGTTCAACAAAAAGTACGGAACACCACGTCATTGCCAAAACCCCAGCAGAGGCCAAACACTTCCCTCACGCAACCTTCACCTCCGCTAACAAACCACACACTGGGTTTGGCTTCTGCGTGAACTGTCCTCACTTTCTCATTAAACCATGACAAGATGAACAAAGGTGCCAAGAGAAGTTGAAGAGGTCATGTCATGAAATTTAAAGCTTAGTTTTTAAAAGCCATATTCACTTTTGTAGAAAGGTTCCCCTTAAAGAGATAGTCCAACCCAAAATTAAAATTCTGTCATTAATTCACCCGAAGTATCGTAACAAACCTGCATGATTTTGAAAAATTTATTTTAATTTTTTTTTTTAAATGTATCTCTGCATAACTGTCCATGTATAAGCAGGCTTTTAAATACTGGAAATCATTAAGGGTCGGAACCTTTGATGGATGGATGGATGGATGGATAGATAATGTTAAGAACTTTTAAAAATCCTACTGATCATACACAGTAAAAAAAAAAAAAACGTAAAGAAACCACAATGGGTTTTGTGCTCTAAAGATCAGCTGATTCATGTGACGTCAGAGTTTTATGCGGTCGTCTCTGTGTGGTTAAGTCTCTTTCATACATGCGGCCCACTGAGTTTCTGTCTACACATTCATTGTCATCTCATCAGCAGTGAAAGGCTATAATCTGAGAGTGGCTGTAACACGCTGTATCATGGCCCAGCTCTGCGCAATCTCAACATGATGTCATTAGATTCCCAGCATGCATCAGAATGGTCTATTACTACAAGGCCGCCCACTGTGATAATCTAACCCATGATGGCCTGCAGAGGAGGATTACACACTGCAGCACAGCGGTCGGTGCTCTGAACGCCATCCCACAGCCAGCACCACACCATTGGGTGATACACGTCCTGAAAGAAGATCCACTCCAGACCTCATGATAATGTAAAGGGTGAGTGGTTATGCCAGATATGTTAACTATCATTCCCAAAACATTTGCTTTAGAGAGCCATTCTGAAGGAATGTCTTCCAGGTTGACACTAGGCAGGGATCACGATCTATCCTGGTCTCATCAGACCAGAGAATTTTATCTCTCACCATCTTGGTGTCCTTCAGGTGTTTTTAGCAAACCCCATGCAGGCTTTCATGTGTCTTGCACTGAGGAGAGGCTTCCGTCGGGCCACTCTGCCATAAAGCCCCAACTGGTGGATGGCTGCAGTGATGGTTAACTAACTACAACTTTCTCCCATCTCCCGACTGCATCTCTGGAGCTCAGCCACAGTGATCTTTGGGTTCTTCTTTAGCTCTCTCACCAAGGCTCTTCTCCCCCGATAGCTCAGTTTGGCATGCATTCTTTATCAAGTCCAATCAGTGTAATCAAAGACAGCTGGCCTCAAATGAAGGTGTAGAACCATCTCAAGGATGATCAGAAGAAACGGACAGTTATTATTATAGTATATAATATTTTATATTAATTTATAGTTAAATATATGAGTGTCACAGCATACTTAGGACCATGTGATATTTCTGTTTTTCTTTTTTTTTTAATAAACGTAAAAAAAAATTCGAAAAAAAAAATGTCAACAATTCTGTTTTCTGTCAATATGGGGTGCTGTGTTTACATTAATGAGGGACAAAATTAACTAAAAATTATTATTACGATATACACAATACTGTATACTGTAACAAGGAGTGAAATATTTAAGGGTGTCTGAATACTTTCCGTACCCACTGTAGATTAATTGTTAAAAACAACCTCATGACAAAAACATAACTGGGGGAAACTTTTTTACAAGGCTCAAAATATATACCAAAAAGTAGCTATATCTTTGGAGTGACATGCACAAGCTAAAACAGCATGCTTGTGATTGTGTTTTTTCCATATACTGCCACTTAACTGACACGTCCAAACTGCGTGACTTACAAAACCACTTCACATAAAATTTACCATATGTACAGTACATTCATCTATTCTGAGGAAATAACCAAACACTCTTTTAGTGCCTCTAAGAGGTTGGTTTAATTAATTAAACATTATTAAACGCATGAATAAATAACAGTTAATGGACATCATGACAACTATTAATTTGTATTTTTTTTTTTTTTTTTTTTGTGCTAGTTTCAGTTCTCAGTACCCAATCCTATTTGATTTACTGTGATATTTAGAAACTCGACAGTGGCTCTTTTCAAGTAATGATATCAAGCCTCCGAACAAAGTCTATGTGCAGTATTAATATGTCATTAAATTTATGGTCTGCAATTTTTAAGGTATACATTGCTTTATTAAGAAATAACTGCTGGTATTTAAATTTTAAATCAGCAGCCAAGAAACTATCGAATGTGCCCAAGTGAATCAACAGCATAAAAACTAAAAAACCTGGATCTAACAGCTGTGAGTTTTTCAGTGCAGCTGAAGTGGCTTTGTGCATTTGGCTGGAAATGAGAAAATTACAAATTAAAGCAACAAACAGCTTATTGGAAACAAGTCAGCTTTCAAACAAAGTCGATGTTGCTGGAGTGTATCAATAACCACAAAACGCACATCATTCGTGAAAGTAATGAAAGATTAGACTAAACAGCCCAAGCACCTGGACAACCGAACACACAATGATCATGAAATGATAACACACACAGACTTCTCTCAACCTCTCAGAATGATCTAGCCCTAATCTCAGCCTCAGACAGCACAAACAAAGACGGTTTACTGACTATCTGATGCAGATGCAGAAAATCCAGACCCGAAATTGCAGAAAACAAAATGAACTTTGGTTGGTCTCTGATGTCAATCAGAGAGTCACTTCCAGTCTAAGTGTCAGAATAAGCTGATATGTGAGCATGACCTTATGCAATGGAGAAAAAGGCTGGAACAATCTAACCCTAACACACACACACATGCAGAGAGAAAGAGGTGTAATGTCCTGGGCTTCTGCTCCCAAGTAATCCCAGAACCATACATGACAGCACAAATGTAACATTAGCACAGGCTTCAAAGAGCCAGGTACGGATTAGCGGATCCCTGAAGAGGATCAATAACTGTCACATCTGCTGCTTCAGCTAAAGCCTAGAAAAGCCAGACAGTGTCCACCATCAGCTTTTATATCACATACACACACTCTGCACACAGCCAAGCTTGTTTTAGCTACATCTATTCAACTTAAAGCAACAAACCGATTCTCACGGTATATTAATAAATAGAAATGAGATAAAGATCAATGTCAGAGAAATTGTATGTGCATGTTGGCTAAACAGATCAGAGACTGGAATAGTCCGTTTGTAAAGATGATATGTGGACAGTTTTTAGCATCTCAATGCACATTTTTCTCCCCCATTTTAACGTGCAGCAAAAACTATAAATGCAAAATAAGAAAGTACACACCTTATCTGTAAATCTGACAAAATTGCTAAAAAAAAAAATACATTATCATTTGCGATTCAATTTTGTTGCGCGATGACATGTGATTGGGTCATTTATTATCGCATCCAAAAGGTCAGAGTTGGAAAGAGCAAGCTGATATCATCCCCTTGTGCCCCATTTCACTTTATCTTTCTGTTTTCCCTGCTTTTTTCTTTTCTATCTACAAATACAACACCCTGCTATCCAGCCAACATGTAAACAAACGTCAGACAATCATCTGACGTCAGACAAAATCAACAGCAGTCAGAAATCACTCTTCTTATGTAATAATGCTAATCACTGTGATTCCCAACAGCTGCATTGAAACATGTACACAAGAACAAGAGCAGCACATGCGGCTTTCGCCTGTCACCCTTAGAAGGACAGTGCCTAATCTTGCTCATTCTAGTTATAATTGGTCTGATTAATTGAACAAATTTTATGCATAATTTAACATATAACATATAATTAAAAAATAAATAAAAAAGGTTTGGTAAGGGCATTAAAGGAACAGTTCACCCAAAAATAAAAATTAGTTTATAGGTGTCTATTACTTTTTAGTTTATCCTGGCTCTGCCAAGCTTGGTAATGCTCCTGGATAGCCATTATTTTGAAGCGCTGTAAATTGAATATAACGTTATGACTGACTGTTTTATTTCCACGAGAATACAGAGTCCTGGCTTCTTGGCTGACTTATGACTCCACGTATAACCCAATTAGAGATTACCTCATACGTCACACAACGAGTCATAGGTCAGCCAAGAAGCCGGAACCTTGTTGCTTTCGCAGAAATAATTTTTGGGTGAACTATTCCTTTAGGTTAATGGGCATTTCCTTTAACGCTAAAATACAACACAATGCAAAGCATAATTCAAAGATAAAACACTTGTGAAAACCAAATTTCCTTCATATTAACACAGTACATTTTCTAAGATTGTTTTTGTCTTGTGCATGTTTTATCTGCAACAAGGTGGTTTCTACTGATCTAGTCTGATGCTGATGGAATTAGAGGGGTTAATATGTAAACGTTAACGCTCTGTAAAATTAATTTATTTTTGGTGATTTAGAATAGACTTCTGCTCCATTATCCAATGTCCATTAAACTGCTGACAATCTGATTGCCATTTAGACCCTTCCTCTGCTGGAAATTGAAGACACGTATTCAAGCATAAAATCTCTGACACCAGCAGTTACATTGAGATTTTTAACAGAATGAGAAAACAGGAATCAATATGCTGGAAGTATTTTTAGAGATAAGCTCAAACACCGAAAACAGGTACATGAATGATAGAAAAGGAAGGAGTGGAGGTTAAAAGAGGGGAACAGGTTTTCTAGTAGACCGTAAATCAGCTGTGTATTTCTATAGAAGGCAACAAAGAGATGGACTCTTGTCGTGGTGAGATGTAATGTACTGTAATGACTTTGAGGAGAGCCACTGGTAAAACTGATGTGTCAGCATTGCTCTTTCTAACGGTCTTTCTCTCCCGACCAATCCATCTCCCTCCTCTTCTTCCTCCCGTTTGGATTTGCGATTCAATTTTGTTGAGTGATGCCATGTGGTTGGGTCACAGAGGAGAACACCTCCTTTACAGCCAAAGAGACAAACTCCCTCTATGTGCTGGACTAATTTAAGAGAAATTCTGACCACATACCTCTGCCATAAAACTTTGTAGCAACCCGATCAGTTAGAACTGCTATACTGCTGGTAACTAATATCTGTGAACAAATAACCATATTTTAAAATCCACACCTGGAGATATTCATAATAATCAGAATTCAAAGGAGAAACAACATCGCGAACAAAGCCAAAATTATGAGACATAAAACAACAAAAAAAAAAGCGCCAGAAAAAAAGAAACAGTCATTACAGAAACAGTATTTATTGTACTACATTTACCTGTATGCTGATTTCATTCAAAAATTTAATTTAGATTTTTTTTTCCCATTTTGATGGATGGATGTATGGATAGATGGATAGATTTAGCTGCCCCCAATACACCACAGACCACTGCACAAAACCCCTTGTCCTCTTAGAAAACATGCTGTGCAATCTCATTCAAAAATCAAAGATCTCCCCTGGAAACCACTTCATTCTGACTCCACACTGGAAACATACATTTGATATAAATCAGCATGCAGAGATGGAGAGAGAGCTTGAGAGAGTTCGGTCTGAGAGACAGTAGGCCGTCACCCTCCAGCAGGGTCATTTCACTGAACATGGGATTTAAAGCGACAGAGGACACAAGCAGAATTCAGTTCATCGCAAAACTACAGCATAAACATATATATCTGAGAAGCAGAAACTGTCTATTTGTCTATATTATATTAACAGTTTATCTGTTGTTTTAACTTGTTTTTGTGAAAGTGATGCTTGAAAAGTGGCCATTATGACTTTAAATGGCTTTAGTGCCATTTGGTGTGATACTTTGCTTAATAATGCAAAGGTATTCATTCTTGGACTTAAGTGTCCAAATACTTTGTGGACCTGTGACACACACAAATTCAACCAAGCATAAACTGTCTACAGCAAAACAAAGCTGGATGATCTGTATTATTTATGAACGACTTCGGCTCAGAGGATCAGAAATAGATAAAGAGAGGAATAAAAATAGCAAACAACAAAACAAGAGAGAATTTCCAGTTTGTCTCTAATTACACACAGTGTGCTGCATGAGATGACAGTTTATACGTCTTCTTACGCTGTTATCTTAATGTTAGCTGTTTCTCCAGAGAATGAGAGAGATAAATGGATTGCCCTGAGCTTTTAGCACATCTAAAAATACATCAATCTCATCCAACTCACAAATATATCTCGCTCCACGTCTCGAGGGCCTGTCTCTAAATGAAGACGCAAGGAAGCTGACAGCATTTGAACGTTACGTTTGTGATGAAATTTCCTGCTCAGTGCGGAAACTACAAATGAACGTGATGACAGCATCTCCCTGCTGTTTGCAGAATGATGACGCTCGCTTTGCTATATGAGGATCATTTTAGGGAAATCTTCATTGATACAGCAGACCTGATGACCTTATCATATATTTTTATTCATGGATCAATATAGAAGATCTGACTGTTAGGAAAGAACTTGGAGTACGCAGAGTAAGGGTGTTGGTAACTTAACGGTTAAATATCTAAACTCCCAGCACAAAGATTGAAGAGTCATTCCCAAGCAACTCTGACCCATGAACTAGAGTTCTGAAAAGCCCACTCCATCTCAACTGTAGCTGTCAACGCGGTACTTAACCTCCATTTGCCTCAGGGAGGACAGACCCCGCAATTAGCACACTGTTTGTTCAAAGACTCTTCATCTTCTGAGGCACAATGGAAATTCTCATTAGAGTCATAATAAATTAATATTTCAGCCAAAAGAGAAGGAAACGACACGACTCCAGCATTACGAAATTGTGAACTGCATACCACTTTGTTTTCTGGGTTTAATAACCAATTTGTCATGGTTGGTTTCAACAGATACACATTATCTCACTGGTTCCTCTCACAGATTGATAATGAAAACCAACCCACACAATGTTGTGTAACATGACGTTTGACATTCAGCAAAGTCTGGTCAAGAACTGCCCAGAAAAGATCATTTAAATGGCATGCAGTGCAACTAATCTTTTTAGTGTACACATTGTGCAGATTTTAAACTATTAAATAAACGCTAAAAGTTTAAACAAAAAAATAAAAGAAAGAAAGAACAGCAATATGTATTGTACTACATTTAAGTGTATGTATAAGTAATAAATAATAGTATATGTCAGTCATACAGGTTTGTAACAATATGAGGCTGAATAAATGATGCAGGTTTTCCACAGCTCTAATGCTTATTGTTGTACAAGGCTGAATGTTTCTCATAAGCGCTATTAGTGATCATTATTACGTCAGATGCTCCCATGATGAATGGAGTGAAATCTCTCTCCTTTTCCCACACCTCCTTACAGCTGTTGTGAGTCCAGCCAAACCAAACACGCTCTCTCCTCCCGCTAACCGGTAACAGCGATGCAAGCTCGCCGTTCGGTCCAGCTTTAACAGGAAGCCCCATCGAGTTTTACATTTGAGGCTACATCGCTCTTCCAAATCCCTTTCGCCGTACTGTATTTAATGGCCTGCATTCTCGATCGCTGCATCGTCCCTCTGCTCTACTGTGAAGTAGCTTCACGCTTAGTCTCTGGGGGTTCAAGTTAGGATGCTGTTAGAAGTGCCAAACTACAGACTAAGACACATGCTAAAAATAAAAGACTTGACCATTTTCAAGAATTCACTAGCTCTGGTTCACAGTTGTGCTTTGTTATTCCAGAATATGCGCCCTAGGTCATAACTCATAAATTTACAACATGTCAGGAGTTATAAGGCAATTTTAATGTTGATATCAATATCAGTTTATTTAAAACTGAGGATTGAAATTTTATGTTCTCAGCCAATTGTCATCTCAAGTTTTATAGTAGAATCAAATCAAGTCTATTTAAAAAAAAATGTGTGTGTGTGTGTGTGTATGTATATGTATATCAGTGGCGGCTGCTGGTCTGTCAAAAAGGGGAAGCTCATTTTCAGACTACATCATAAAATTGTCTATTTATTTAAATTCTGCCCTACGTTCCTTTTCAAGATAATGGTCTGTGACCCTGTCGTACCAACTAGGCGTCTTTTCCAGTGACTTGACCAGTGTCCTCTCAATGGCCAGCAGA
>JAUMHP010000041.1:16622890-16633097 GCA_032361065.1 Enteromius trimaculatus | reverse complement strand
CACAGCTGGACTTAAATGAAGGTGTAGAACCATCTCAAGGATGATCAGAAGAAATGGACAGCACCTGAGTTAAATATTAGTGTCACAGCAAAGGGTCTGAATACTTAGGACCATGTGATATTTCAGGGTTTTTTTTTTCATAAATCTGCAAAAATATAAACAATTCTGTGATTAAATGATTTTAGCAAATGGCTGCAAAATAACAAAGAGTGAAAAATGTAAGGGGTCTAAACAATTTCCGTACACACTGTATGTATACTATATAGACTTGCTTTTAATAAATACAAGTTTTCAGACTGCACCAGTTCTCTGGATTGCAGTTTATCGCTGTTAATCCCACTTCACTCGTTGGAGCCCTAAAATAAGCACTTGTTTATGTTGCAGAGCTCATAACCAGGTCACTAAAATAGCTACACTATTTACAATTGAACGGAAATGGTACCAGACTGTCTCAACAACCTGCGCATAACAGACAGAAAAGCAAAACTACAAATCTCTGGAGAGTGTGTCACATCGTCTGGTTTGCTCAAGTGGAAAAGCTCTCAAAGCAGACTCTAAAAGCTACAAAACACCACAAAAATCAAAACCACCACCAGCTCTCATTAAAAGCATTTGCACTCTGCAGCAACCAAACCATCATTCAAGCAGCCCCACTATATTTTCTTTACTTCTATCATTTCATCCTTGGGTTTATTCCACCTATCAGTCTATCCTTTGCTTTATTTATTCCATCAGTCGGTCTCTTTGGGTGACTTGCAAGTCCTACTGGTCACAACCTGGCTTCACTTATGAAACTCAGTAGGAAAGAATGTATTCAGATACTATCATTTCCCATGTAACCAAAACTGCAGACTTTGCAACTTAAGCCACATTGGGAGGTGCTCATTTGCGAAGATTTTTTAAAAAGAAAGAGGGAAAGACAAGAAAGGATTTGGTTAAATGTCATGATGAGAGTCAATTGCATTTGTCGAAACCTGTTGATTGCAAGCAATAGGTATTTAAAGCAAGACTGATTCTGATTCACTGTTTTTCTACTGTATATCAGATTTTGACTCTAAATCCCAAATAAGATTTAGACTTCAGCCTTGTGACTCATCATTGTGGTGTTGTGGTAGAAAAGATGGACTGAAAGAAAGAGAGAGAGAGAAAAGTGGATGGGTCCATTTCTGACTGGGTGGGAAGTGATCAGCAGCTGATGGGGAAAATGACTATTACCTCTCTCAGCACTGCCAGTTTGGGGATTTTGACAATGAACTATTTAGGCAAATATACATATTTGGTCTTTGATATTTTTGGTGGTTAAACAAACATAACAAAAAAAGAAAACAGGCATTCTGTCGCTTGAAACATTGTAACATTACAAGAAAATACAGCTGAAATCACAACATAGCTCTTGCCTTTAATTTATGTGTATGGTGATTTAGCTTTTTTAATTCTGGATTTTAGCACTGCAGAGCAGTATATTGGAAGTAATTGCATACAGACTTTATGGATAGCACTATCTGAGTATAAAAACATAAAAATATGTAAATAAGAACATTGTAATTTGAATTTGGCTGTATTAAAGTAGGAATAGGCTCTATGAAATGGAAACAACCAATCAAATATATGTATTATAGCAAATATCTGTCTTGTATTATCTCAATGTGTTTCTATTAAATGGTCACATTATAATGTTTTTTCTGTACTTTCTGTATGTTTTTACTGTTTTACAGAGACTCAGGACAATTGGAATCTATTATTACAATATTAAGATACTTTTTTTCTTTTTAAATTATGATGCAAAGATCAAAGAGTGAAAAAAACATGTCCTTACTTATCCATTTGTATCACAACCATATATATATGAAGAGTTTGGTTCCAAAACGCTATAAATCCATTTTGATTCATTTGAGTAAAAATGTGTTTTGTTTACCAAGAAAATGGCAAGATAAAAAACACAATATTTTGTTTCAAACTTCAGCATAGGATATTTAGGTTATAATAGCACTGAAATCCAGATTTTAATTTTCAAAAATTTATTATAAACACAAACACATTTTTTCCCCCAAAATGCAATAAATCCATGACATCTTTTTCAAAGTGCAGTAAATCTATTGAACCAATATAAAAAATTATTTTCCTTATTGAAACTATTGAAAACAAACAACAAAGTTCATATGTCATTATGGACGTGATATTGGGTATTTTGTCAATGATATTAAAATAATGGTTGAGGAAAACTAGATGCTGGGTGCATTCAAAGCGCCACCATACCAGTAGTGTTTACAATGTGTGGAATGGTGTACTGTGATTGGTTGAGTGGATCTGCAGAGAAGCGAGACTGGCATTCATCGCAGTTTTGGAAAAAAAGAGAGAAACACGACAGAATAACATGCCGGATATTACATTTTGCAAAACAAATTTTGCAATCAATCATGCCAAACTTTTAGGCATCTCTTTTTAGCTAATTGGCTCCATCTCTTATCATGTCCCCATGGCTCTGATCAGTACAGTAATACTCTGCTCAGATCTGGAGCTGACTGTACTGGAGTGCACGGTCAGGCATTTAAGCAATCGATAAAACAGCCATCCCCGAAGGACCCCAATTATCACATGACACTTTAGACAGCAGCCTAAGGAGTGTCTAGAAACTAGAAAAAACAGACTCAAAATGCCCAGCCAATTATATCCCGAACTGTCTAATATCTACAATTATGCATTCAAACCACACATGAAAATAATCTATAAAACCTATATGGACAGTGTTTGTGGCATGCTGCCAAATATAATAAATAAATAAATAATATTTACATAGGTGTAGTTCACATGTAAATAATTGTTATAATTTGTTAATTTTTTAAAAATGTATACATTTTAAACTGTTCATTCAGCTGAAAACAACCGTGCATCTTGTATAAAATAATTAAGGTCTAAATGTTTTTTTTCAACCTTTGCATTTCTGCTTTTAAATCTTCTTAGTGTGCCTAAATTGAATAAATTCATCAGCGGCAACAACAAAGGCCCCGTATAAGGAGGAGTGAAGGTGTTTTCATCACTGACCGTCTTTACGAGCTGTAATGAGCATATTTCACACGGATTTGTTTATTCAGTTCTCAGGCTGCCTCCACGGTGACCATTTAAAAGGGAGGTTGACCTTCTGTTGCCTGGCAATCCACCTTTATAAAGCAGCTCTGATAAAGAGCATTCAGCAGAAGCATTATAAAGGCTACGAAGAGTGGAGAGGAGAGGAAAGACACAGAAAAATAAACTGGCTATAAAGAATAAGTGACAAAGAGGTGAAACAAAACAAACATTTCAATTTAATTATCAAAGTAAGAAGTTGTTCATTTATTGTCGCCCAGTGGATGCATTTTGCATACAGGTTTTGATCCACCCTGCAGCTAAAAACACTCGAGGCGATGACTCGCATCTAAAATGTCCAACCATGTCTTTACATTATGTTTATTATTCTTAAATCTCACAGAGAGATATATATATATATACAGATGCACATATCTGATTTACTGTACTTAAAACATCTGTTTTTAATGGCATGCAACTTGCTAACTTGCTAAAATCCAGGTTTTATTAATTATTAAACACTGTTTTAGCTAAATGCCTTTCTATTGATAATGAAACTATTACAATTAAGCGGTTGTCAAAGAAACATACAATACCATTCAAATGCAGTTTTTTTTTTTCTGAAAGAAGTCATTTATGTTCACGAAGGCTGCATCAGTGTATTTAAAATACAGGAAAAACAGCAATATTGTCAAACAATTGTTTTCTATATTCTAAAATGTTTAAATATCATTTACTCCTGTGATGGCAAAGCTTAATTTTCAGCAGATATTCGTCATCAGTGTTACATAATATGCATGTCTTCTTATTATAAATGATGTAAATAGTTGTACTGCTTAATATTTAGCATACAGACATATCCTTTTTCAAGTTATCAACTAATATACAACTTTAATGGACAAAAATATAAAGTAATTGAAGTCTGATCTGGATGGATGGATAAACAATAGAACTGGATGGATGAATGGAAGAGTAGATGGATAGATGGAGACATGTGCAGCTGTGTAAGCTTTGATAGATTCCAGTGAAGGATCTCTTGAGTGTGTGTCAGTGAGTGAGTAGGACAGAAATGTTGTGTTCACAATGACTTCTGTAAACGCAGACAGTTGCCACAATCCTGTCCATAGGGATGTGGTCAGACTGGGTCAGAGCTACATGTAGGAGGACTAAACCACTAGCAGAGGTCACAAAAACAACACCCACACACAAAAATACAGCGTTTCTGCAATCCCTGAAAAAGACAGTGGTAAACTTGACACTGACCCACTAAGCAGCAAGAAAAACAACACTGTACATTGAAAATGAGCAATATGACGACTACTCCCATTTCATTACAACCAACAAAGCCTTCACAGCAGCTTTACATTGTTTCATGAGACACTCACTCTTCTGGACTATCACTGAAGCTGTATACACTACTGAATACATCTCTGATTTACACGGTGTTGATTATAATTTGTGGGTTTTGTTTTGCTACAGTATGTTGCTTGCAGGCAATGTATTCAGGAAACACCATCACCACAATGTCACCATGACAACATAAAGTAATGCCTAATTATTAACATTTCAGTAATCTCTGATTGACTATAACGCTTATTTTCAGTTTGAATCTGCACACATCAAACTGCATAAATTACATTTGTATATCTTTGTGACTATATAGGACTGGATTCTTGTGCAATTGACAAAATTTCTGCAAAAGTTAAAATAAGCATTTAAAAAGTTTAATAGTTTGAATTTAAAATCAATAATTTAAGTGAAATTAATCATTGCAACCATATAATTAACAGTATTAAAGTTGATATTCATTTTGAGGTTTTCTAAACTAAAGATTGCGTCACATAGATCACGCGCTCTGTTACTTTAGTTTAACTATTATGTTTTTTTTTAGTAAACCCATGTTTAATGTTGATAATTAAAACATATGTAACGAGTGCAGAAATGAACGTGAGTAGTCTTACCTGATACTGATATTACAATAGCCAGTCTATTCAAAATTAATCTAGATTAATCTAGATTTAAAAAAAATAATCTATGCCCACCCCTAATATATATATATATATATATATATATAAAACTTTAGGTGACCAAAAAAATAAAAAAATATCTAAATAAAAATTTTTAATAAACAATTAAACAGCCTATAAAATATTTAGTGAAAAATGAAATCTATAATACCACTAAATCATCATTATGTTATTATGGACCTTTGTATGGAATGTAAATACAGTTAATACATTAATAAGGCGCTAAGAAATGATATTTGATTTTCACACATTAAAAAAACAGAAATCTGAACACTGAATTAAGACAAAATTTAATTTTGTTGAAATATTACAGGTTTTGGATATTTTCTTTTTTTCACTCCATACAGCAGAATGAAAATAAAGTAAAATTTAGAGTTGTTAAACTAATGAGGTGGTTGATATTTAAATATCTTAAGAATATAGACAGGAATAAAATAAATTGTTTAATGCATGTACAGTATGCACTAATGAAGTGAAGATAACTGATCACTGGGAGAAAATGGTCTAGACTTTGAATTAATGTGAGTAAAACTAATGTGCCGTATACTCCTGTAAAGTCTGTACAAGTGATTTTAGAATCCCTAATATACAACGATTGTTGACCTGAGGCGATCTCTCCATTTAAGAGATATTAAACAGTCTGCAGGGAGCCATCTCGTTAGATTAGCACATCATAAAACCCCCCAAAAAACTCAGAACTACAACGATGAGTGAGAGAAAAATACAGCCAATGAGAAGCACTTAGGATAGTTACAGCACCTCTTCCCAAAAAGCCGCATGATGTGAGGTACAGTACCATGCCCGGAAATGGCATAGATTGTGCTACGCCCTAAAGTTTAATGCTTATGGTTAGGGGTTTGTTCAAATCCACAAAACATGGTGAAGTTTAGCATATCTGTGTCACAAACCCAGAGCAGATCCATCACTCACACGCCATATAAACATTTCTCTTTGTGGGCAAACACTCCAATCCCAATGTTTGTGTTTGAGAATGTGTTTCTGGATAAACTCTGAGAACGTCGCAGCAGAGGAGAGTTAGTCCGCTAATGGGATGTAGATATTTCAGACATCAAAACAACACTCTTCATCCATAATGAGCCATCCCCAAATTCCTGCTTTCTTTGGGGAAACAAAAACATACATGGAGGCTTGTGGGATTTCGAGCGTTCTGTGCGTGTTTGTGCGGTGGGAGAGTTTTTTCTCAAACCCACCCGTTGTTTTTTCCTCTATAATCCACAAGTTCTGAGAAGGTGCTTCCCAGCTGCGGCGGCTGCCTGAAGGGGAACATTCCGGGAACATTCAGGGCTGTGTCCAGGATATGGGCAGCTTTCGTCTGCCTTATCGAGCTTAGGTCGCAATCCCGTGAATTACGCCTGGGTCTCTCGGCCCTGCACGCATGTACCTTTTCACTTTACGCGAAGATGATGAGAAAGAGGAGGTGGTGGTTGTTCGTTATCCGGTGTGGTAATGACTGATGGGATTGCATTGGCCTAGAATAGATGCTGTGAATTTGTACAGTTGTATTCACTGTCTGTCGTGAATTTAAGGGGAAGATCCTTGGCCTGGCCTGTTTGACAGATGTGGGCTCAGTTTGGGCGGATATTGCAAGCAGTCTTAGCAATTTCCTGGTCTGCTTTCATTTGAGATCAACAGCAAAGACTCAACGGGTCTTTAGGAAAGGGTGGCCCTCCTTACCGTACACACGTCAAAATCCAAAAAGACTGATAAAGCACCACTATCACATTGGTCAAGTCTACTAAAGCCAATTCTTCAACTATGGGCAATTGTACTTCTGCACAGTTATACCTTTTAAGTTGCCATCAGCTGTTTTTAAAGGGTTAGTTCTGTTTTTGGGTGAACTAACCCTTTAACATACTGACATAAAACCATGCACAATGTGTAACGATGCACAAGCTAATATATGTACGTACAATCATGACTGAGCAAGACCCTACCAGGGTCATGCATAATTCTGAAGCATGATTTAGAGATGCAGAGCTTGACAATGATGTGTAAATTTTTTCACAATTGTTCTGTGGAACATTTACGCTGATGTGTTTTTTTTTAATGCACAAAAGACAGTGGTCAGCAATTCTGTCAAAAAAAGCTACATTTTCTGACTCAACAGGAGGAAGTCGGGTTCTCAGAGCGTGACTACACATCATCACATAACACTAATGATTCTGAATATCCTGCAAAACGCACCTGTGTGTCCACGTCAGCATGTCAGTGTGTTACACATGAGATGTGCCAGACTGTAGCGTCAGATTCTTTAGTTAGCCTGAGTTTGCACGTTCTGGTTTGCAGAAAGAGCCTTAATGTGCCACAAAACCTGGGCCAATTTAAAATACATGCATTTTACCTGACTGTATTTGTACTGTGTGTCAGTAATAGGTGTCTGTCATGATTAATTACTTTTTACAGTACATGCCTAATTACATTTGACACTGTTCTGCTAAAACCTATTAGCCAATAACAGTTTTACCATACCTAACACAAAACAACATTGTACCAAATAACAGTACATTTTTGGTTTAGGTTTGTCATATTTCCATATTTTGCAGCATGAAGGAAGACAAGAAGAAGACAGGTGTGTGTAATTGAAAGGGCTCACTGGTCATTAAGGGGCTCATTGGTCATTAAGCTCGCTGTGGGATCTCATTCACAGTCTGGGCTAATTAAAGAGCCGTTAAATTGTTCACTTGGGAACATGACTAAGCACTTTCCCAGACAAGGAAAATGATGATTAAATAGAAGTCACAAGTGGGCCACATCCAGCGGCCTTTTAGTCTGATCTGAGACCCTGTCACTCTTCAAAATCAGAAATGATTATGTTAAGGCATAATGTAGAGGAGCCCGTTAATATATTCAAATAATCACTGGCAACCAGAAAACCAAGGGTATATATTATCTTTAATTTTTTGTATGCTCCTACAATGTCCAAAAATAATAGAAAGCCTGGACAACAGCTAATTATGGCCCTCTGTTTTATATATGTTATATATATTATGTGTGTGTAAAGCTCATTAAAATAAGTGGTAAATCATATTATTTTGTGTTTATAGTTTTAAATAAATTTGCATCTTTAAATAGTAGAGGATGATAATATATACAATTCCCTTGCCACTTGTCACAGCATGCATAAAACATAAATAAATCAATCATTTCAAACTGCAAATATCATCACTGCAGTTATACCCTGGACTACTAGATGCACTTAAGAGATTAGAAAGTATGTTCCCACAGTTATTAATTAACAAAAACACTCAAGGAAATCACCAGATTCACGAACTAACTAATTATCTATCTAGATCCACTTGGACCAACTAATGGTGATAAATGACCAGCTTCGACCATCTAAATCCCATTAGAAGCTCATTCTATTTTCAGGTAGGAGAAAACAGCCAAGAAAATACATGCATTTAGGCTGAACCTGAAAGGCACTTTGAACCAAGTTGCAACAGCCTAAATTCCCACTGAACCTTCCCGTTGACTGACGGGATGATAGAAGTCTGCAGAAATCTTTTGAGACATTAGCGCATGCTTGTCTTCATGTCTTTTGAGTGAGCGCCGAGACCATCAACGGCACAATCACGTAAATAAGGTTGTCATAGAAACTCGGCCTTTATCGCAATTAGTAGGAGTGGGGCGGATCAGAAGCGGGAAGAGAGAGAGTGGCTTAGCGTATCAGTGAGCTGATGTCAATCACAGCAGCAGACACCAGCTCTGAACCCAACGCCGCTGCTAGAGGAGAAATCGATAAGACAGACAGCGAGAGACAGCGATACTCTGGCGATGTGTGAAGGTGGCAGCTGAAGGTGACCTGAGTTAGGAGGAAGACACGCACACATAGCTTAAAACATCCAAAACCCAAGTACCTAGACAAATACACACGCCTGCTGCTTTCTGTGATGGATGGAGCCTGACATTGATATAGTTCGGTCAGAAACAAAGCCACCTGTCACATCACACATCACTACATAGGAGGCAGAGAGCATCTCGCCACCTGTTTTGACAAAGTATGCAGTCCATTAGGAAGACATTTTTAGAAAAAGTTTATTTTCAAGGAGTTTAAATGGCAGCAATTAAATGTAGGATAGAGAATTTTGAATGCATTTAAGACATATAACTAACTAGCAGCGGCTTGGACCTGTTAATTTATTAAATATTTTCAGTCTTTTGGAGACTTCTGGGCCGCTTAACATGCTCAAAAACAATTAAATGTTGCACATGTTAAGACAAATAAAATACATTTTAAATACATTTTAAAAACTTTTTTTCCTTCTCCATTTAAATTGTGTCCTGTTCTCTGTTGAATTCATTTTGTTCGATTTGTGTTTCCAAATGCTCTATTATTGGCTAGCGTTACATACAAACGGCTGTATATTTACTAGAAAAAAAATGCTTGTAATTGCTTGTAATTTTTCTCATTTGTAAGTATGCAGATAAAACCATGAGCTGAGTGAATAAATGTGACCCTGGACCACAAAACCAGTCACAAGGGTTGATTTATAATAAATCAATAAACTTTCCATTGATGTAAGGTTTGTTAGGATAGGACAATCTTCGGCTGAGATACCACTATTTGAATATATGAAATATGACAGTGCAAAAAATCTAAATATTAATTCACATTTGTTCAAATGAAGTTCTTAAGAATGCATATTACTAATCAGAAATGAACTTTTCATATATTTAATACAGAAAATCTAAATATCTTCATGAAACGTGATCTTTACTAAATATCCTAATGATTTTTGGCATTGATAATTTTGACCCATACAATTTATTTTTAGCTACTGTATTGCAACAAATATACCCATGCTACTTATGACTGGGTCACAAATATAAATGCCCATAAATCTCCCTTGTAGAGATCGACAGATATGGGTTTTTTTTATAACCGATGCCGATGCCGATATTTAGAGGTCAGGGTCAACCGATGGCCGATATGTGCTGCCGATTTTTTTGGCCGATTTTTAGGGCCGATATCTTGAAGTTTTCCCTTTCATTTGCATGCTAAAAGGTCACACTAATAACGAGTGGATGCACAACATTTCTAAACTTAACATAATTTATTGAACACTGACTTATAAATAAAACAGGTAATATAAAAA
>JAUMHP010000041.1:16604284-16615123 GCA_032361065.1 Enteromius trimaculatus | reverse complement strand
TTTTATATATCAAAAGTAAATATATTTTACCCCCCCCCCCCCCCCCACCCCCCACACACACACTAACTATACATACAGGGGTCAAAACCCTTGGAATTTTTGGTTTCCACTTTGAAATAAACAACATTTTATATCATTCACTCAACTTTTCATTCAAATTATATGAAAAAAAAAATACATCACAGAACTATTTTAACTAGTGGTCCCAGACTTTTGGACCCCACTACAGGCCTATATCCAGTCAAATCCACTCCACTGCCATATTAATCTTTCCACTGACATTTCACATTCGAGTTTTCTTCTCGTTTTCTTCAAGATTTTGAGCCTAGCAAGGTAAAGCATTTGATTTTAATCTTTCGCTACCTGCTGAGAACTAAATGTCACAACACACTCCCTATATACAATTCCTTGAAAGTCACTTTGCACAGAAGTGTCCACTGGGGAAATAAATGTCAATGTAAAGGTCAAACTCACATGACCCATTAACCTTTGAGTCAGCACAATCAGGAGCAGGCAGGCTGCACACGCTCGCTGTGACCTTTCACCCTCTGCCCAGGGCTTACGAGTCAGCTAGAGACGAGAAACTATAGATAAATATAGCAGGTTGTCCAGGAGCTAGACAGTCAGATAAATATATATAGATGATATTAATGGACAGTAATGACAACGGCTCCACGCACGTGGTTCAAACCTCACAGCTTGGCTTTCTAACTTTGTCCTGACAAAGCACATGGATGCCTTTCAAAAACGACCACGTGCAGATTGCCGCAAACACAGATGATGATTCGTAACCTTGACTGCCACTCCAGGGATAGTGGACATACTCAAACCTTTTCTGTTCCTTATTAATGACCTTAATATTTAATATTAATATTAGATTAAGATTAATATTTTTAGATTGGACTGTTTTAGGTTCTCTCCAATCCAAAATGCCTAAATGAATTGCAAAGCCACAAACACAAAAACCACTGAAGTAACTTTTCCAAAAACACATGCGAGTGTCACAAAGCTGTATTTCTCCTTTGCCGTTATTGTTAAATAACCAACTAAAATTAAACATTAGATGAAAAATGTAATCAAAGAAATTAGAAAATTTAAAATGTCACACTTGCACCTAACTTAAAAACAAGTGAAATACAAATAAATGTAAACAGAAAAAATAATAACTACTTAAAAATATATATATTTTAAAATAAAAATAAAAATTATAAAACTAAAATATTAATAAATACTGTAACAGCATATAAATAATAGTTAAATAACTTTTTTTGAGAGTTATTAAATATGTGATTATCTTTCTAAATTAAAGAATTGCAAATCATTTGTAAACATGTACAGTATAGTCAAATAACTTTTTTTTAAAATTATTATTTACTTTAAGGCAACGGGTTTACTCAATATGTTTAATTTAAGTCAACTTATCACTTATAAATTTTACCAATAACTGCATAGGTCAAACAATGTGCACAGTTATAAATAAGAAATAAACTAAAAAGAAATCTTATTTAAATTTAACATTTACAACAAAATATTCAACAAAATAATAATAAAGATTATTTTATGTTCAAGAAAAAAGTAGGTGGCAAATGCAAATAAGTCTTATATAATCACATCACATGGTTACTGGACGCTATTATTTGCATTTATCTCCTATTTGTTTCCACTGCTGATCGTGACATTATTAAAAAAGCCGTGTGAGACATTAGTGGGCCATGACCCACCAGAGAAGCACAGATCTAGAGGCTGAGTTTAGAAGTGAAGTGTGCAGGTAGAATTTTCTCATAATGTTTCATCTCAAACTCCCGGTCATGATGACAGATGATTTTCAGCATCCTGATGGCAAACCTATTCCTGTCTGCTAATCTATTTTATTGGTAGGTACACATTGAGAACATGCCCTGCTGCATTATCAATAGACAGAATACACACTGGCTCAGCCGACACAAACACACACACACAAACATATAATGGAAAACAGGATTTGCTCTGCCCTATGGAAATAAAAAAGCTGGATGTACTACACATAATACATAATTTTACTGGAACTGATTATGATTTCACACAATCAAGAAATGTGCAACACAGAATTATACAACACAGTCTTTCCTAGCCGAGTAACGGAATAACTTTTGTTAACCAAAAAGAGAAGAATGAGTGGCTGTTTGCACATGACGCAGTCTTGCATTTTTGCAGAATTCTCAATAGAAAGTTCCCAAACAAAGCTTGAGTTTATTCATGTTATAAACAGACAAGTGACATTTTGAGCGAGAAGCTCTTCGTTTGTCTTTTTTATCTTTATAGGACTATTAAAGCCATGGATAATCACGAGAAAGAACACGGCTGTTGTTAAAAAGAAAATGTTGTTTCTCAAACGACTGAGAATTGAACCATTATGAAAGTGCACAATGATATTCATATTGAAATCATATGTGGCACTACAATAATAATTAAAGAAATGTAGACATATTTCAAGTAAATATAAAACAACATGCAACTTGGTGAATTAATAATAACCCAATTATCCACAGATGCAAAGTAATACTAACTTTATGTCCACCTATTTGTTTGTATTTCATTTGTATGCAAAGCAAAATGTTGCCTGTTCTACACAAGTTTGTGTAATTCAATTATTTATACATATTTAAGGTTATGCAGAAATAAATATGAGCACATTAGCATTATGACCACCCACATTTATCCTCCGAACAATAATATAAAGTGTTTGCAAATCATAATGGAGGCCATTTACATACAGTACAAATAAAAACAGCCCATATGAAAGGTCAGAAGTGGGTAAAACAACAACCAAAATCAACATTAGGAGAGGACTTAAAATATAAAAATATTACTCTGATTCCAGATATACTTGAAGACATTCAACCCAAGCATTCCTACAAAAGAAATGTGATTAAATGCACAAAAATAATAACTAATCATGTTTTCAAATAAACATATTTCCTCATCTGTGTTCACGTAGTCTATTAGGCCCAATAAAAGTCAACCGCAGTTTATAAACAAGTCTCGGAAACTAATATTTTTTTATCAAAACCCTTTTAGACCAATTAACCTTGCAATCATGCAAAGTAGACCAATGAATAATTTAATTACACATGCGTTATGTTAATGGACTGCCTGGCAGTGTCGTGACTGAGTCAGCAAACCGACAGAGATCTCTACCAATATGGACAGAGTCTAAAACGTATTAATACAGAGGGCTCTGGACTCATTTCTCTTTAAAGCTCTCTAATTAGACACACTATAAAGAATTAATTAAAGAATGAAAGACTGCAGTGACCATGGTTACAGTTTATTAACTGGCTGAAGGCCCAGTTACTTCAGCTTTTCTTTCTAATTCTGTAAATGACAAACAACGCAACACATTTTCTGTACTAGAAATGCCAAGGTTGACACATTACACTTGAATTTGTTTTAACTTTGTTTAACAAACTGAAAGCTGAGTCAAAATAACTTTATGGCAATCAACAGCATATGAGATTAACCTTCTGAACCTGGAATATTCAAAATAGAATACCTATTAGACCATAGATAACAGTCTCTTCAGATAAAGTTAAAGGAAATTGTGCTTCTCACACCAGGAGGTACGCTATTACAGACTTAAGGATCAAATACCTTATGAGCATATTTGAGTATGGCTACAAGGGCTATGCGAAGGTGGAAGTCACATGGGACATGAAACTCACACATTACATACTCCACAAGACAGACAGTGTAGAGGGAGTTCAATATGCAACTAAAATCATCGTTTGTGTGTGTCCCTCTCTTCCTGTTCGCAAACGATCATGGCCAGAATTTCTGTCCTAAGAGAGCAACAATCACAGCTAGCCCAGACATCTGCTCGAAGATGTTTCCAAAGTGAGATCGGACAGCCTCCAGGTTAAATATTGCAACGAGAAATGTTTCTGCAAGGGTCACTACTGAGTCAAGTTCATTTGAATATCTTAATCGCAATTTTTTTTTCCGCTGCAAAACATAATAATAATAATAATACGTAATAATTAATCGTTTTTAGATAACTATGTCATAGTTCATGTGATGCACGAGGTTCACCGGTGCACGAGAACGGAAATAACCACCATCTTTTCCACGCCGGAATCATCCAAAGACAAAACAGGTATTTGTCTTAATTCACCAACTCCCAAAAATTTACGATAAACTTAAAAGGCCTCATACACTCAAACACACACTGGTTCAGTGGAATGTAGAAGATTAAATTCCTTCCCATGTGCTTTAAACTTCTATTCACTGCAAAGCCTGTGTTTCCAGAGTGACCGTTCCTCTGGTAAGAGCAAGTCGAGGTGTGTGTGTGTTCGTGGCTAATAGCTCATGCTGCTTTGTTGAACAAACCCCAGCAGGGCTCAAGAAAACACATTCCAGGAGTTAATGACTAAAATGAGGGTAAAATATTGCATATTTACCACACACTGGCATCCAGCGAGAGAGGGAGTGAAAAAGGAAGAGAGACAGACAGAAGGAGGGAGAGAGAAAGTGATCAGGTTTATAAATCTGTGTGAGAGCAGGACAATAGCTCACTAGAGACCTGACAAACATGCAAGAAGACATTCTTAAGACATTAAAGGGCAACAGAGCAGGAGTGTGTGTGTAAGGGCCAAGCTTTCTTTCTCACGACTCCCTGAAGAGGGTTTCTGCTGCTTAGGTTGAGCTCTGCGCTCTCATGATACACACAAACACACAGGCAGTGTGTGTAGATGACAGTCCCATCCTCACACGGCCAGACTCCATCACCTCATGAGGACCAGAACAAGAAATTGCTGACAGAAAGATGGAAAGACAGAGACAGGCAGATAGCCAGACAAAAGCAACAGAGCAAAGCAGAAATGAGAGTCTAAAGAGGTCAGTAAGGTTTGTTTTATTAAACACGGATAAATTAAATTGATAAAAAAGTGACACTAAAATTACAATGTTACAAAATAGTTACAAAATAGTTTAAAGCCTTTAAACCTTCTATCCAGCAAAGAATGTAAAGCAACACAATGGTTTACAACACTGCTATTAATAAGACATGTTTAATGGGCAGCAAATCAGGACATAAGTGTCTTAAAATAAAAAAAAATCATAATCAACCCAAAAAATAAAAGTGTGGAAGTAAAATGTGCTAAACAGTGTCATTTATCGTTTATACTATTTTAGTATTTATATACATTTATATACTATGTATTTTATTAAAAGAATTGTTGTAGTGAACCGGTTAAATGGTGGAGAGGTGTTTAATCCTTTGTACACTGTGTGCTGTGCTCAGTCTTCCTAGCCGCTGGTTTGCTTTGGTTTTCAGGGCGACTCTGATGAGTGCTCAGACGGCTTGTGGAGCTCCGGGACTGCCCACTTAACTGCTTGGGCCTCCTTCTCCACGGCAGCATATTGTGTCTCGGCTGGGGTCAGCTTCCGGATGATGTACAACACAGGGTGTTCCTCGCCATCTCAGACCTGGGAGAGGACCGCACCCCGGCCGTTGTCTGATGCCTTCATGTCCTGAAGCACCTTGTCGAGTGTGGTGTTCCAGATGATCTTCTCCGACTGCCCCTTTCTGTTCAGGTCTGTCAAGGGTGATGCTAAGGTAGAGAAGTTAGGTAATGAAACACCTATAGTACCCTGCCAACTTTAAAAAGGCTCATACCTGGGTCTTGGTGGTCGGACGGGGAGCGGACAGGATTGCGTCGACTTTCTTCTGCTGCAGCTGTATTAGACCACGGCCCACCCGGAACTCCAGGTACTGAGCCTTGGTGAGGGCCATGTGACACTTTCGGAGGTTGGTGGTGAGTCCAGTCCTTCTGAGCTCCAGCAGAACCCTACTCAGTTGCTCCAGATGGTCCACCTAGGTCTCTAGAGTGTATGACGACATTGTCGAGGTAGGCGGCAGCATAGGCTTGGTGGGGGTGGAGCAGGAGGTACAGATGTTGTGTTCAATAGTGTTGGTCTTCCCCGGTCGAGTGGAGAACATGTTAGAGAACTGACTGACCAGATGTTGCAGCTCTGTCTTCTGGGCAGCCGAAAGGTGTTCTCCTACGTCGAAAAAACGGGATCTACACTGGCCAGGGCAGACAGCTGCTCATTGGTCTCCATATACCTTTTCAGGAGGCTCATGTAATAGAACTGCTCCTCCTAAACTATAGCTGGCGGAGTCGTTAGGTCACAGGGCCAACTCACTATGTAGGGGTCCTGTCATGTTGCGAGGAATTTACAGGAGGTGGTGGGGACCAGGACCATAACTTTGTCACCTGGATGGAACTCCCGTGGTTGAGCCACCCGATTGTAGAGCCGCTGTTGGGACTGCTGCACCTTTATGCACCCATGCCTCTTGTGCAATGTCCAGTAGTCCCCTTGGTTGGCGGCCGAAGTGTATTCCGAAGGGCCACCCTCCGAGGGAATAACGTCGCTCTCTCCTCCGCCTCGCGGTGGTGGGCCGTATCCGCCAACTCAATGGATTCAACGAGCTAGAGTAGGGTGGTAGGGTTCCTCATCCCCACCGCCCGCCTGCTGTACGGTGGGAGAGCTCGGAGTAGCCGGTCGATGGTGACAGGCTCTGCTACCTGACTAGCAGTGGGGCTCCCGTTGAGCAGCCAGTGTCGGTGAGGCGAGAGAGTTAAGTAGCCTGGGCGGCGCAGTGTATACTCCCATTCATGGAACAGCTGGGCGGCATTGCTAGCGGACAGATCGAGTTGTCAGAGGATTTCCCGCTTCACCTCATCATAATTTTTGGCAGAGAGAAATATGCTCGAGTGCTGGGAGGTGGCGAGGCAGAGGGCAGCAAAGTCTGATCTTTTCCTGACGGGACGCGATTTGTTTCACTAGTTGGTGCTGTCGGATGCTCACCTCTGAGAGACAGTTGAGGATGTCCTCCACGGTGGAGGAGGAGCGCTGTCACTTACACTGGTGAGTGCAACTAAATGGGGTTGGAGGGGAGATAAAGAAATGTAAATTTTTTGCTGGGGTGGTGGGTGTGTAACTCCTCAATATGTCTGCATTCTCCACCAGTGTGGCGATCTGAGGAATTACACACCCCCAGGAAGTGTTCAAAAGCCCCTGGAGGATAGATTTTATTAAAAGAATTGTTGTAGTGAACCGGTAAAATGGTGGAGAGGTGCTCAATCCTCGGTCCTCCGTGCATGCATTGTGTCCATTGATGTCGTCTAGGTGTAAGTAGGTGATCAGTCATGGCTGCAAAAAAGAGACAAGGTTAGCGTCTTGCTAGAGTGGAAAGCGTTTCTCGTCTGGCTTTGGTGAGATGTGCACTCTTGTGCCCAGGCTTAACGAGCTGCAGCCGTGACTGAACGGCCCGCATTGATCGGGTGCAGCTGGTTTGCGTTGGTTTCCAGGGCGACACTGATGAGTGCTTAGGCAGCTTGCCAAAATATTTACACACACTGTGTAAACAAAAACTTTTATTTTGGATGCAATTAATTGCGATTAATCATTTGACAGCACTGAAATGTCCATGTGGTTTAAACTGCAAATATTTATTTTATTTCAGTTTCAATTTAATTAACACCTACTTTAAAGTAATAGTTTTTGTTTTTTTTAAGTTTTAGTTAACAATAATAAACCTGAAGGAAAACAGCTGAAGTGTGAGAGAAGGAGAAAAAGACAGAAAAGCAGGAAGAGTGACAAAGAGTAGTGTGTGCATCATTATGAAGGCCACAGAATGCCCTCTCCTTCTTTCAGCTGCATTCTTTCGCTCTGAGCTTCACGTCTCCAGGACAAACAGAGCTCAGCGTCTGGCGTGGCACAGCGTTCATGTCAGTGACCTCCTCTCCTAAAGGAAAAGGGATTTCACAGACATCACAGCGCCTGGCAAACATGCTCATATTTTCCGTGGACGTGCTGCTCGAATCGAGCCGGTAAGGAGTCATCGCTTCACATCTAGCACTGAAATAACGTCCAGCGTTATTTACCAAAAGGTACATGATTATATCTAAAAGGTTCATTTTGGTACCTTAAAGGTACATATTACTTAAAGTGAAAAGGTACTGCCCCAGTGACAGCTTTTGTACCTTTATTTCTGAGAGTGTAGAATAAAGCCAAAACAAGAATAACAAGACAAAAATGAGACTAGAAAAAGGTTAGTGCAGAGGAGACGGGATGAGAAGAGGTGAGATTCAATGAGGTCACAAGAGCAGGAAATAAAGATTATAGGAAACTAGAGGAGAGGAAGTGAAGTCATCCGTCCTGTTGTGAAAGCAGAGGATTCTGTTCACATGTTTGTGTGATTCAAGATTTGTCAAACTCCTGTCCAGAACAGAACACGACTTTACAAAACAGAGAGAGATCAGATGTCCATCTAAATGCTTTTGATTATTTTTATATCCACAGAGACATCACACAAAGCAACAATCCATGAGGCCATATGTCACAGCACTTATGTTGCTGGTTTGATTGCTTCTATTTTACTCATTTGCAAGGAAAAAGCATCTACTAAATGAATAAATAGAAATGTAAATGTACTGTTTCTGAATATTATTTATCTGATCAGAGTTTAAACCTTTTATAAAATAGCAGAGAAACCAAGTTTGACTGAATAAACATCTATGAATTCAATAACCATGAGATGCAAGAAAAAAAATCTTTATAGATTAAACAAATTTTCTGTTCATTTAGGAGAAGCTTTTATGGAAAGTGACTTGCAAATGAGTTGACAGCACATGCTAGAACCGATGTGTCAATGTAAAACATGCATTAGTTATTTAAGCGCTAACAAACACTCACAGCTAAATGTTAAAACAATAAGCCTGTTCAAGCACACTTTGTAATATAACAATTTGTGTAAAGACAATAAGTTATCTTACCGCGTTTGCAGCGTAGCATAAATGTCACTAATTTTGACAGATTGTTGCTTAAAAATTTTTAAGCTAACTGTATAAAAAAATAACATCAATTTAAGAAATGTTCAACTTGTGATTTTATTTTTTGAATGATAACAATGGATATCACTATGCAAAAAAACTGAAAAGTATTTGTATAATTTTTTACTTTTGATACACCACAATGTCCGACTGTCCTCAGCTCATTCACAACATCTGGCTGTGTTTTGCACAGACATCTTAACACCTCAGTGTATCGTCACAAGCTGAGGGTTTAATTTGGTTTCGCCAGTAAAATTTGTTTGTGTTCTACTGAAGAAACAAAGTCACTTACATCTTGGATGCCCTGGGGCTAAGCAGACAAACATCACATTTTCATTTTTGGGGGAACTATATACAGTAGTGCTACTAATCATCTAAAATTGCAATACAAATCTTTTTAATAGAAGTATCAGTGTCAGCAATATTAGAAGAGCAAAGACTACTGACATACATTTTGCAAGAAAATATTCATATTTTCTTCTTCAAAATTTCACATTTAATTAAATTTGTTAGTCACCATTTGTAGAAATTTACTTGTGATTTCTAAGTGGAAATAGTTCCAAAGTAAATCTTACACTAAACTATTTCTGTGTGTATGCGGCGGTCTACTTTGCTCATGAATTCAGCATGTGGTGTAGTCATGTGGCTCATTCAATCACTGTTTCCTCTTCACGGGACTGTTGTTGTTGTTGTTATGCTCAAAGTGAAGTCAGATATGTTCAGATATGTGACGGGCAACCAGTGAGTGTTCAGTGAACTCTTTACAGAGCTGTAGATCTCTCTACCCACTTCAAACAGTGTGTTCTGTTCTCCCTGAGGCCTCAGACAAGAGACAAGCCTTTGATACAGAATCCCACTATACCGCGGTCACACACACCTGATACCCTGCTAGCAGAGAAGGGAATGTTAAGGGAAAAAATAAAAAACAGAGGTCAAGTGATACACCAGAGTAAATGACACAGCTGACCCAATCAGAAAAATAACCAAAACAATATGGATGAATAGCATAGTTCATTAGTGCATTCTTTTATTTACCTCATGTTAGCTGTATGACGATGTCATTTCCCACTGATGCAATTCAATTAAATGCAAAAATAACAAAAAAGCACCATAAATGTAGTCTATAAAACTTCTGAATACATTTAAAGACAGACCAAAATTTAAGTAGATATTCAAAAAAAAGCTTTCACTGCTCTGAAGTGCCTAAATGTCATGCTTATAATATGAATACGTGCATGGTAAAAAAAATAAATAAAAAATAAAAACTGTTCCTCAAACAAAAACATTAATGGACCACATTTATGGAAGTATTTTTGGAGCTTTACAGTCCCTGGTCACCACTTACGTTTATTGTTTGGAAGAGAGCAACTCACTAAATTTTTCTTTTCATGTTCCATGTCATACAGGTTTGGAACAGCATGAGAGTGAACTTGTATTTTCATATTAACTGAACTGATGTTTTGGCTCCAAAATTCACTCAAACATACTGGCAGTCCAAACGGGTCGGCCAATGCATTTAATACGTTGTCTGTACCGCAGTAAACAGACTTCCTGTACAGCAGGTGTTAGAGAACAGTAGTGGCGCAGGTCAACACGAGCCCAGTCTGATACTCTAAAAGTGAAAAGCACATTTACACTCATGAGTGTGATGACATGCTGTATGTGTGCTGAAAAACACACAAACACACACCCTGAGCACAGAGATGCTATTGTGTCTCCACACCCAAAAGCAGCTGTGCCGCTGGCCTGTCCTCCAGATTCCTGTCGGGGATATTTACGGGGAATTAGACGTATTTATTGAGTTTTAACGGGAGGGGTGGGCCACCGGTGACCTGAACTTCAGGCATCACACCACGGCTGGGTTGTTTCATGTGTAGTTTAACATCCACAGAGGGAGTCTAGCATTTCATTCTATGTATGTGTATATATATATATATATATATATATATATATTTTTTTTTTT
>JAUMHP010000041.1:16568484-16586999 GCA_032361065.1 Enteromius trimaculatus | reverse complement strand
AGAAATCTTTGGGGGTGCTTTTATTCATTTTGGGGGTGCTGAAGCACCCCCAAAAATGGGCTAAAATCGCCCCTGGTATGGCTTCTAAATAAATGAGCTGTGAGGAAGGAGGGAACAGTGGAGAAAAGAGATGAAACATTAAAAAAAAAAAAAAACATTTCTTGGTGAAGCAACCAACTCAGACAAGCAATATACAAAACATCTTGACTAGCTTAACTAGCAAACTCTTTAGCCACCAGCAAACGTTGCATTTTGGTAGCTGCTTTCCCTCATCAGAAAATGTTGTCCCTAACAAGCTTTTTAAAAAGTTTAAGACAACCGTGGTCGACCAAGTTTAACTGGCCAGGACTGAACCAGAATAAAACTGGACATTCACACTGCTGCTCTAAGATGGTCTTTTCAGAAAAACTTTCGATTCTCCACTATCCTCTTATTCTTCTCAAAGCTAATGAAGCGAGCAGAAGCAGGAAGAGGAAGCATCTTTAAGGTCAGCGCTCTGGAGGAGGCCTGCGTGTTTCTCCCAGAGAGACGCTCCCCTCTCAGGGCCTGCACCTCTGGCTCTCTGATCTGCCCACGGAGAGAGTGTCAGAAAACTGAACCCTTTCATCTCCTCCGGGGCTCCCTTCTGATCCCAGTCTCTCGTATTTATTTGATTTCCAAGATGCTGTTTGATGACTCAGAGTCTCTGCCGTCCAGTTCACTGTTTGCTGTTCATCTCGCTCTTTTCTCACCGTATCATCACTCCTTTGATTCATAGCTACGCTGTCCAGTGCAAAAGGCGAGAGCTCCATGTGACTTAGCTAGAAAAGTAGACTAGATGATGTAACGCAGTTGAATTTATTGGTCCGTTGTCTTGAAAAATGAATGGGGGAAATTGTAATGCTCAACATGGTGGCTATGGGAAACAAAGTCCTGTCTTTCAGTTAAGTTAAACAACTCAAATGCGTATTCAGTTGAGTTTTCTAAGAGGTCTAACCTCAAAATTTCCTTCCCAGCATCCGAACCACTGCAAGTGGGGGGCCGGCACCATGCGGGGGACCCTCATGACATTGTGAGCCTGTTTGGAGCTGTTTTACACTGCACGGAAGCCACATCTAATCTGCGAATATACTGGCAGCATAAACAGATTTACTTGGATTCACAATAATGTGAAACACATGCAAACTAAGACATGCAAACTAAAAAATATTTAATGAATACTTCCGGAATATTTTAGAATAGAGCTCCATTGTATAAGTGGAGCTCGCTTTTAAAATATTCTAATAGCATTAATTAGTTCATTTATTAGTGAGAATTTACAATAAGATTCACTTTGTTTACAAAATGTAACAGTTTTTTTATCTGAATATGTTTTAAAATGTATTTTATAATAGCAAAGCTGTACTTTTTAGCATTGTCTTTGGAGTATCAACACAATATTAGAATTTTTTTTAAAAAGTGTTGTATTGAAAAGAAATTCTTTATTGATTTTTGTTTTTTACACAATTTACCATTTTTGAACAATGCATTAAATTGATTAAAGACTTTCATAATTTTACAAAAGAACTCCTGCTCTTTCAAAAAATCCTGAAAGAAAATATAAAATGTTTTTATAAAAGTTTTCAGCATTGATAATAATAAGAAATGTTTTGTGCAAAGCAAATATATTTGTAATTATTAATAATTATTAAAATATTTCATAACATTAAGCTTTACAGTATTTTTGATCAAATAAATGTGGCCATGGTGTGCATAAGAGACTTATTTCTAAATATATAAATAATTCTTATCAACTCTAAACTTCTGTTATTTGTGGTTGCACAATTTAAAAATGTACAATAAAACTTATTACATTTTGCAAAGTACTGTTCGTCGTGTTACCTAAAGCATTATACACTGAACTTCTTAGTAAAATGATACTGAAATATTTCAGTATGGAAAAAGACACATGGCAAGAAAAGTTGGCAAAAAATAAAAAAATAATAATAAACCTTAAGATAGACCAGTACCTACAAAACTAGTCAGGAAAAGGTGGGGAATCGTGTCAGTCTGTTTGAGCCATACGAGCCCACTTTACAAATATATATCTGGATGAAAACAAAACATTCATTCAATAATTGCTAACTAGACAACATGTGGCCAATATCCAGCTGGGGAAAATATTTCTGGTCTGGCCAACTGAAAATGATAACATTTTCTAAATTCTTTTGTCTTGCTATGTTACGTTCAACTTATTTTCCGCTTGTTTTTCCTCTCGCTCTCTCTCTCTCTCGCTCTAAGAGGTCAAAAATCCAACCAGACTGACCAACTCCCAAATGAACTCAGTCCTGGTGTTGATAAGTCTGTAATGTCTCGCCCATCTACGAACTTCTGATTTTCAACACCACTTGTGGATCGCCTCTAAAGGGCCCTGAGGTGATGTTATGGGATCTGATTCAGCCATGCGTCTCTGGAATGAAATGTGGAATAGAATCGTCTGTGTCCCTCCCCAGATTGATTCAGATAATTAAATTTAGGGTTTTATATAAGTGGAGGATTATTTTTGTCCTTTCGCCAGAAGCACGTTCCAGAACGTGCGAGTCTCACGGGTTCTAGAGCACAGAGCATAACAACGACGTGAGAACAGTTTTGTTAATTAAAACAAAACAAATATAGATGCCAGAAAAAAAGCAGCAAGCAGACAGGGAACTACAAAGTCAAGACTAATCAACCAAGAAAAGAAACAATAAAGCTAATTTTACACCCTCCCTCTAGAATACAGTCTAAAAATGTGATGGAAAGCAATGCTTTGCTCTCTTTTGCTCTCTATTTGTCATAAGGTGACTGCAGTGACCACCAAAGACAATTACCAACTCAAAACTTTCTTGTGTATTTGTGTTCTGGACTACAGTGCCTATATGGGTCATGGGAATGGGTCAGGTGTCCTCTATCCCAGGGTGCACTCAGCTGTCTCGACTTACATTATTTAATATGACCACTTATCACACACTCATACATACACATTTAATTAGATATCCAAGAGAGGTCATACCAAAGACTTCTATTGCTGTTAAATAAAGCCAATTATTACTACTTCACCAAACCCATAACACTGAATTAATGTCATATTGAGCATCACCATTTCTATAAACAAACAAAAATCTCAATTATTAATGGAGCTAGAAAACTGCACCTGTAATATGTTTACTCTCTTAGTAAAAAAAAAAAATAAATAAAACCAAATTGATTTTCTCCACTGACAGCAATAGTAATATTATTATACTACTTTAGATTTACATTTACTCATTTAGCAGATGTTTTTTTTTAAAGCGATGTACAATTGAGGACTTAATGAGGAAGAGTCTTCAAAGTTTTGTTCAGCTTTGACTTGAGTTTTGATGTAAAAAAAAAAGTGTAAAATATAATACTATACAATAAATCAATAATATAAACAACTTTTCAAGCATGTTTGAAAGCAGGTGCCTGTCAACAAAACAAAACTGAGATTATTTCACATTAAATAAACAAAACAAACAGCATTTATCACTGCAGACTATATATGATTACTGAGATTATGTCACATTACATAAATAAATAATCATGATTTATCACTGCTGATTATATTTCATTACTGAGATTTCACATTCAATAAATAAATATCTGCTAACATCTCTAATCAAACATGTTTTAATTTAACGGAAGGAGATGTCTCACCATTTCCATCAACCCACACACATAATCAGAATTATCAACACCATGGCGGTCCTCAAGAAAGACGACTTTGAATGTGTCTCACTAATCTGCGGATGAGGGCCACACACAGAGGAAGAGACAGAACAAGGCACTGAGATACTGAGTAAGAGGAAAGAAGGAAGCAGAGAGAGAGAGAGAGAAAGAGAGCAGATCAGGCTGACGGAATGGTTTCCAGATGTGTGAATGGTAAACAACTGGTTTATCGTGCGGGCATAAAAATCTGTGGCATTCAGAATCTCTGACCAAACATCCCAAAGTCCTCCAGAACCATGACCGGAAAACGGACATGCATGGACAGATCCACATACACGCAAACACGCGCCATTTCGTATCTGTTATCTGCTGAGTATTTCCAGAAGCCAAGCATGAAAGAGACTAAAACAAAGGAGAAATCAAATCCTGCACCATCCCATCTAACATGCTTTGAAGTAATCTCTGCATGAACATGAACCTTCACATCATCTGACTGATGAAGCGAATGTGACACAATTACAGAGAAAGAGACATCCATGTGTGTGTGCAATATTTATTCTCTCTGTATGGGTTTTGCTCCATGCATTTAGAGGGCACATTCCCAGGCTGGGCGTTGGGATTCTCTCCTCCACTGTTTCCCACACAGAACTCACAGGAGGTCCTTTGTTCCGGCTCCAGGCTGCGGGGGACCCAGATTCAGCACAGCGGCCCCTGAGAGACTTCCCTGCATTCTTCTGGAGGACGACCCTCACCTTCAGAGGTGCTCACTGCATTGGATTCACTCTAGTCTTTGAATCTTGTCTATTTATCAGTGTCTACTAGCTATACCTCTCTCCAGCTTCCACTGTTTGAAACAACACGAGTGAATATTAGAGACTAATTTAAGCCAATTTCTTGATGTAAATAAGCAGTGACTACCAATAGCAGAGCACAAAGTGTGGGTCACTTGCTTTTTTAAGGCTTAGGTAACCCCAAAATTAAAATCCTATCATTAATTGCCCACCCTCATACTGTTCCAAACTCAAAAGACCTTTGTTCATCTTCGGACACAAATTAAGATATTTTTGATGATATCAGAGAGCCATCTGATCCTCCATAAACAGCAATACAACTAAAATGATCCTAGCTCCAGAATACATAGTAAATACATCAGTAAAACAGTCTTCAGTTTTGTAACGCTATGAGAATACTTTTTTGCTCAAACCAAACAAAAATAACATAAAATAACTTAAATGGCAGAAAACGTAACTCAGGGAAGAATAATGGTTGAGTAAATTGTTATTTTTATTTTCTTGGGGCAAGAAAGCATTCTCCTACCATCATAAAACTGAAGTTGAGCCACTGATGTCACATGGACTCTTTTACTACGCATTTACAATGTAATAAAAAACAGTACAGTGACTTATTAGTGTGATCTTCAGTGATGAAATGACAGTCAGCATGAATAAAACTTACAGGCATAGTTCACCCAAAAAATTTTATTGTGTCATAATCAACTCCTGATGTAATACTAAGCCCATGTCTAGTAAAAAATACCTCTTTTACTTTCATTGGAAAGACAAAAAGAGCTGGGAAATTGTAATAATATTGTTGCTTGTGTTTCAAAGGACAATTTTCATTTCTGAGTGAACAGTGCCACTTTTAAGATGCGCAAACATCCAAAACTCAATGTGAAACAAAAATTTATTTAAACATCTCTTCTGTACTAGTATGCGTTTTTACTGTAACTGACCATAACCAAGAAAAGCAACTAGCTAAAAAAACGAAACAAAAACAAAAAAACAATGCAGTTCTAATATTGTCAACTGCTAGCAAAATGCATCTTTACCAATTGACAAACTGGTAACAACAAAATGGCAAAACATCTTGTTATTTCTATATATTTATGCATGTATTATAATAGATAATCCAAATATATATCCAAATGATAAAATAAAGATAAACAGAATGTATAGTACAGTACAGTAAACTGTTGTATAGTTTACTATTGACTGGAATGGAAGATTATCAATCACCAGTCTAGTTTGGTGTCTGCAGTGGAGAGGAATGTAGAAACTGTAGCAGTCTTTCAACATATCTTTTATACAAAATGACCCTAGCACACTTTACTCAAGTGGAACTGTCCCGAAGAACACTGCGCTTGATGGCTTTTTAGATTGATTTTATTTTTGGCCCTTGTGTGACTTAAACTTATAGCCTTGGCCGTTACATCACACTACCCATCTGATCAACATATGATTGTTTAGCAGGAAACAAAGTGAGATTCTTGAAGACAACTGAAAGAGTTGTTTGGAGTAACACCAACCCAAATGACAGAAATGGGGATGAAGAAAAGACAACTCTTTTCTTGGACTGGTAGAGAGTGTGTGTTTTTACTGGAGATTCCAGGCCTTACATGCTGCTCCAAGTCAACAAGAAATCTAAATCAACCCTGTTTGCTTTAATACACATGGCATGGTCTTATAGGAATAATTCACCACTGTGAAAAAAAAACATATACTTTTACTTCAAAAGGTAATACTTTGCTACAAGTTGGAAATAATGTTTTTCCAGATAGAATAATCATAATACAGTACCTTGTTATTTTTTACATTTCCCCTCCACAAAACATTTTTTATGACAAATTATGGAAAGCACAAGCTTTAAAAAAAACCCAGCATGTTCTATATAGATAATACTTTATAGAACAATCAATCCCATAGTACAAATTATTCAGTACATAATATACCATATTACCATCTAACACTATGGTACCACCAGTACTTTTAATAAAGGCATTTCTATACGTTTTTCTATTGCGCGCTACATTGTTGATGGCCAGAATTTGATTGGTTGCTATAGAGATCGATGGGAGGTAGGGCAACCACATTTGGGAATGAGGGAACAGAACGAGTGCGAGTGAGGGAGAAAAAGAGAGAAGATTGTCATAATTGCATGTTCTGCTGATGGTGCTTAAGAAGTGAAGCCAGCAGGCAAATGAAATACAGATCGTCATTTGCTGCGTGACCTCTCTGAGAACGAGAGAGTGATGGATGTGAGAGAAACAGACTTTCGTTGGGCTGCAAACACCACAAAACAGCCTTGGCACTGTACAACTACACCAAATCACTTTGAGACAAAAACTTGAAGAATTTGGCATGAGAAAGAGGCAGAATGAGGGAAAAACAAACCAAAAAAAAACTGGCAACTTCAATGTCTCCTGCCTGTTAATGCAACAGCAATCCTCTGTGTTACCTTACTGTTAAGTCATTTGTCACTGGTCGTTAGGGTGAGTTATCTTTGAGGCCTGAAATTGGAGCCAGACATCCATTTTCAAAGTAAACACTTCTCTCTGAGGGGCAACAGATTTGTTAGAAATCTATTAGGAGTCAGTCGGTGTGGCCCATTTCTTGTTAATGGAGGTACTTTCTTGAGTGATTATTAGCAATGATGTGTTTCTTTGTTCTTAAGATGCCATAAACACATAACAGCCCCAAGCCAGATGGGAGCTGGCAAACCTATGACTTATAACTTGAGCTTTGCACTGAAAAAAACCCACACTTAATCTAACCCAAGCTGGTCTTCCAGGTCAAGGTCAAAAGTGCCCAAAAACCTTCTGAAGTGCTTCTGAGAGGGCATTTAGGAGTCTTTAAACAGACTTTTCAGTTGAATGCTTTTACAGGGGTTTAAACTTAAAATAGGACTGTATTCTTTGGTAGCAGGGGCTGAAGAGGTCATAGCAGACATCATTTATGTGGTTTGAGTCTTTACACTAAATTTTGAAATCTGCACTTTAAATTTTGAATTTTATATGAAAGACTTTAAAACCAGCCCCGCAGACCAGAAAGATCAAGCTAAGGTAGATCAGATAAGACCCACAAACAGATTTAGGCTGGTTAAAGCGATTTTTTAAGCAGGCTCAAAAGAAAAACCTGTTATTTTTTAGACTAATTATGTGTTGCGCACTCATCCATACACAATCCATCTTATACTTTGTCCTGAATGACTGAATGACTCACCTTTTGACTACTTCATCTCCACTCCAACACGTGAGCTCATCAACGCCCATCTCTCCCTCACATAACGTCTCCGGAAGTATGGAGAAGAAAGACTTATACCGGGAGATATACCCCATAAACTCCCTACAACACAAATCAATAAATAAACAACACATACAGATAATACGTAACATCGACACAATATGAGACAATAAGGTTTTTAAATGTTTTGAAAGATTAAAAACCCAGAGAACCCATTGTTTTAAGAACATATTTAAAGGCTAATTAACTTAACTTAACTTAACTTAAAATTAAAATTAAATGTGTGTGATGAAATGTGCATTTCATCCCAAGTTCCAGATGGATCTGGTGGACAGATGGAAATGAAAACATGTCTTTTCAAACGTGTTTATTTCAAGGACAACCTTTACAGGGACAAAAGCATGGAGGTAGGCAACTACGGGTCACATGGTTAGTGAGGAACCAATCAGGCAATGAATTTAAAATTGCTAAAACTGTTTTTCACACTTTGGTTTGTTTGCTTGATCTGAATCCAAGTTTGATTCGATCTCTCTCACATCAGACCACTTTTTATTTTTTTTTTAAAAGACAGAGTTTTCTGTTTCTAAATAACATCCAAAGTCAATATCGAACAAATTATGTGTTAACATTAGTGGTTCACATGCAAACATTAGTCCAGACTGCATTCATACCAAATGTGAATCACACGGGAAACCACACCAACCATAGTCAGACTTGGGTACAACTTTTGAGCTTCCACAACAACCAAACAAACCAAACTGTGATGACAAAAAGACCTGATCTGCACTAGTGTGAAAACACCCTAACTGGTAACTTAACAAAAAAAGGTGGCAAACCTATATTACACACACTGATTCATTTTTTTTCAAGATAATCAGAATTAAACGCAACTTTTTAGTAAATGTATTCATGCTTACCGTGCAACCTTTTTCAGAGTTCTACCTCTATCGCTCTTGGAGGTTTTCAGAGGGATTGAACTGATAACGGTCAAACCCCCCAGTACAAGACAATGGAACAGTCCAGAAGAGGACGAGGCAAGCAGTTTGGAGGGGAGAACAGAGAGATGGAAGAAACCAAAGGGCAACAAAACAGGGGAGGGGATGATGGTGAGACAGGAAGAGAAAAATCATGACCATGGAGAAATAAAAATCATTCATGCACATGCAAACCAGACCTGAAAGATGGGTTACATCACACTAGCAATGAAACTCAACCAGGTGGATTCAGGAAGTACTTTTCTCTGTACTGTCAAGGGTCAACTTAATCTGACCAAACTCTGAGATCGCAACAAAAACTATTTGAAAATTAGACAAAAAACGACGCATTTAACATTTTAAGGGAACTGATGATGTAATAATTGAATCATTCTGGGTTTCATGTTGCTTTAATGCTTCAAAAACATTACATTATGCCTTCAGTAAAAATTCATCCAACTGAATTTCATTAACTATGAATTTGTACTTCCAGAACTCTGCTGTTGAGCTCAATTATTCATGTCGATGGAGGTTCAACATGGGCGTAATGCACAACCTAGCAACGTGTTATAATTTATTCCGTTTAACTAACTATAACATTGTGTTCTGACCTCTGATCTTAACAATGACGGAACGCTTTAGCCATTCTTTGAAAATCATTGCACATTTTTAATTTATAAATTTCCAGGTCTGCCAGCCAAAGCATTTCCAAGGCTCTTAGCGCAGAGAGATGATGTCATCCGTACGGTGATGAGTGTTTGCTGTCCTCTGCTCTACTGACTCCTGCACACCAGGAAAAAACCTCTAATTCATTTATCTCTCTCTGTTCCTGCAGTCTCAGTGCCAGTTACAGCACCGTCTTTGCCAGCCTACCACTTAGTGAAGGATATCTGCAGCGTGTGTGAGGACCTTCAAGATACGGGTCTGAAGACACTTAGTTAAATGTCTGATAGCATACTTTTAAATCAGTGTTTTTAGAGACATTTGCCAAATGGATATGTGTCTGTCTGCCTGTGTACCTGCATATATTAACATACACTTCATGACTTGTTTCTTAATTTAGGCAGCAAGGAATCATGGGTCCAGCAGAGGACTTTTTAATACTGTTCATAATGTTTAATATTATTGCTTTTAATATTGGAATAAGTTTGATTAAACAGATTTGAACAGATAAGTGGTTATTTTAATGTACATGTCATAATGTCTTTCTATGCCAGACTTCAAAAGTGTGTTGTATGACAGAAAGACAGAGAAATAATAAAAATGTTTTTATGCTTCATTTCATTTTATTGCAGGTTAAAATTCAATAATGAACCCTTAAAAAACAATATGGGATGTTGGCAAATAATTTGACTATGATCTGTCAGCAATTACTAACAGGAATGAAAAATGCATCAAATAAAATAATATATACAAAGGTATATAAGTGTGTGTGTGTTTGTTTATCTATATGTATATAGAGAAAAAAACTAATTTGTAATTAAATGTACAATCCTAAATACTTTTTTACATTTCAAATATTTAAAATAGTTTTAGAAAAACTATATCCTATCAGCTACCAGTACAGGTAAGTAAGTGTATAATATTGGTGGTCATATCAATTATAAGTATTAATATTGGTGCCTCCCTAATTTATTTTCTAATTTAGCAAATCGTCAGGTTACAAAAAAAACAAAAAAAAAATAAATAAAAAATATAGTAATTTAAAAATAAAAAAACTCCCCTAATACTCTACTCAAGACTTTTTTCGATATCAAAGAGCTGTAAAAATGGGTTTTTCCCAAAAAAATGAGTCTTGGGAACCAGCCTAACCTGTGAAGGTGTGCCAACATGCCGATCTTATCGGCTCCTGGAACATCCTGTGAGCTGTTGGCAGCTGGAGGGGTGACTGAAGTCGCAGGAAATATCCTGACTGTGTTTGAAGAAGCATTTGAAGAGTGACCACATACCTTATCCACCTAAAAGACAGAGAGAGACAGATGAGAGATGGTTATGCTCTGTCCCTTCAGAGAGACAGAATGGATCCGGCAAGTTTGTCTCTGTGAAAAATGAAACTAATGGAAAAGCAGAGACGGTAACAGATCACATTAAAGTCATGAATGAATGAATTAAGACCTCAGCCAGAGACTGTGTGTATTTGCGTGTCTGGCTCTGGTTTTGCCTATATTTTGGGGATCAAATATCCTCAAGCATAGTAAAACCTGAAATCGGTTACACTGTGGGAAGCAGCCAACGGTCTCCTCAAGGAAAACAGCTTAATAAACAAATGAAATAACGTCTTAATAAAAGTCTAAAAATGCTGAAAGGATTATGCGAGGGTCGTGTGGAGAATTAAGGGCTAAAATATATCATTAGCTCAGACTAATAACAACAAAAGTCAATGGAAAATCCCTACCGTGATGGTGTTTGTGTATAAACCTGTTTATCTCATTAAAAACTACTGCTGTAACACAGGTTCTCAATTTGCATTTGCTTTTATATCTACACCTCATTCACCTCTGTGTCGTCCTCGTTCTCACACACACTTTTAATCAATGTCGTTTCATCCCACTAAAAGCTCCGGCAGACGTCACCAGTCCATTAGTCAAAGCAGACTCGACTACAGCGATCCAAATGATTACCCTCAGTTTCTGCCCTCTGCTATCAGTCACCTTTAATAATGACAATTTTATTTGGCATTAATAAATCTTAATCTCTTGCATCATTTGTCATTGCTCTGGGAGCTCGGATGTAAGGGCGGAGGACAGGAAAGAGACTTCGCTCCGTCACTCGCTTTACAACCTGAATTAATAACAAGAGCGCAACTCTTCAGGATAAATACACTGAAATAGATATTGTAAGATTGGAGAGAAAGGTACAAAACTGTCACAGAGGCAGTATTCATTTCAAAAGGTGCTAATATGTACACTTTAAATACTAATATGGTATAAAATATGAACCATTTAAGGGCTATTTAGCTTTTGTATTGTTCCATCCCTGTGACAGATTTGTACTTTTTTCAGAAACAGTTTTCACAAACAAATTTCACAAATAATAAAGAAATAACAAACAATAAAGTAGCATTATGTAAAGTGATATTTTGAAGTCAAAAGACGTACAGTACGTTTAATGTACTTATTTATGATGATATGGAGAACATTTGGACCACCAGGGCAATGTTTTGCTACAAGTTAATATCTATACTAAATAACTCAATCTAACACTTAAGTAAAATCTAAAAATATCTTTGAGTGAGATGTGCCTTTAAAACTGTGTGCGAAGAAATGACTTGACTACCACAAATATGGGTTCAGGGTTTGATTTAGACCCAACAATGAAACTGCATCTGCTTCACAAACTCTACAGTTTAGCTTCATTCTGCTGAATAAAAATGTTCTACAGTACAGTATATATAAGATACCTGAGATAAGTACGTTTAATATACTTAAGAGCCTGTGCAAACATTATTAAACACGGACATGTGTTAATTATCAACAAAAATAAACTTAATCGGTGTCTTCCTTTTACTTTAGAAGCCTTTGAGCATAAAAGCAAAGAGGCATTATGGGTATCGGCCAAAAATGTGGGAGTGCTGGGAAAATATTTGTGTTTTGATTTTGTTGTATTCTGTGTAGTTTATTGATTTACTCTCTATTGTAAATATTTTTCATCCTTCTTTTTGACGAACAGCATGGGAACCATCGTTTCCCCACAAATAAACCCAGCGGTGGATTTTGGACAGAGTATCTCAAATACACAACAGTTATCCTTATACAACATCATGTATTTTATCCTGTTCCACAGACAATATCTTTTCGTTTTCCTAGTCAGTTTTACATAATTGAGGTTAGAAATCGGAAGTTTCCCAGTGTCCACAGTATCAAATTATTTTCCACTCGGAAAGTCTGGGAATTTTTTTCTTGTAAGGCTTGGCTAATTTTATAAGTTAATAAAATTGCAATAAATCCACAAAGTCTTCTCTGTAAAACATGACAGACATTCTGATGGTAAAAACTAAACGTCTGCGGCCCAGAATGAACCCAATGGCCTGCCACAGATCTCCTCCTCCTGTACTAAATGGGGTGCGGAATGTTTTGAGATCTGTTCGTTTTATCAACACTCAGAGGTGGTCAAAAACACATTTGTAGTGTGAACACTTGTCTTTTCTGAAAATCTTATTTTCCGAAAAGTGGATGACTGGTGACTTCTACAACATTTAACTCACCTGTCAATCATCCGATGTGTTAACACCCAAGGTGTCGATTTTACTGGTCATGTACATTACACAATTATTATTATTTAATACATTATTTAATAAATTCTCAAACGCGTGAAAGCAGGGTCGGTTGTTAATGTTCATATCATTTACCAGCTGGAAAAAAAATTTCTGAAAACGATCATGATTTCTCTGTGCCTTAATCATTATAGTTGTGCTGTGGACGCTGCTATTCTTTAACATTGACTTTGATAAACTATTGTTATCTTTATCGTTAACATGCTTGGTGTGATCGGGCCTTAACATTTACAGTACAGCTATTTTTTAAGCAGCCAAAAAAGTACACTTTTTTCTTAGTATACAACACATTATTATTAAAAGAGCTATTAACATATTCTTCTAGGGATTACATTATATTATAACAATTATTCATCTAGAGTAATGGCCTTATAACAGTGTCGTATAACACCTTAAACGGTCTTAAATGAAAACGCAGATCTTCTAAAGAATTTAAAGCATGCGAAAATAGACATTAAACATGTATGTCTAAGAGAGGCAGAAGTGACCTCAGCGACACCCTGACCTGTGACGATAAACACAATGGCTCAGTCCATTGCTCAACTGTTACTCAATTACCTACTGTTGAAAGCAGAGGTTTGCTCTTGTCTGGTGAGTATGTATGCACCTGTCCGTCCTTGTAATATCTGTGAAATGCCAGTGTGTGAAACATTCCGGGTGTGATTAGACAGGGTCTGAACGGTGCTATATCCCACGTGGATGGAGTCTCAGAGGAAGACACATGCGGGAGCTGTGAGCGCCTGGCCTTGGGTAACAGACTGACTATGTATTTGTGGTTGTTAGATGGTGTTCGGCTGCAGTTTTACTACAGCGTGCTATGAGGAAGGCTAATTTAAGGCATGTGATCTTTACATGTGCCAACCGCTCGATCTAGATCTTTTTCAGAGGACTGTCTGTTTTAAAGACAGACTTTTCCTTCAATCGTCATGTTTGTGTAAGTCTCTCTCTGGGGGAGTATTGAGTTACATGGTGTGGTGATGGTGTGTGATGAAGTTTGTTGATGCAAGATTCTGCTCCAGAGGCAGCACAACTTTCTCAGTGCTCTATTGCCCAAAACTCAAAGAGGAACAAGTAATAAAGACAGACAGATAGACAGAGAGACAGACAGATAGATAGATAGATGTGCAGACTGCCATAGCCAATGACAGAGGAACACTTTCTACTGCAAAAGAAAATACATCTAACTGCTGCTTTACTTTCAGGAAACGCCAAAATGATTTTTTAAATGCCAGCACTGCTTCAATAACAGCACAGAGCGTCTCAGTGGTGTTGAATTAAACAGTGTTCAGAATGAGGCAGTGGCTGTGCCAGCATGGGAGGAGAAGCCAGCTTCACTGTTCAGTTAGTGGCTTGTTTTTCATGTAGGTCTTGCTTGACTGTGTGCTTGAACTCTGATTCTCTGGCTGCTTTGTTTGGCTTCACTATTGCCACACTGATACTTACACATACACAGCTGATTAATTATCTGTGTGTGTGTGTGTGAGTGAGTGTGTATGCATGCGTATTTGGGAATTTTGCATCTCCTCGTGTATACAGAGCAAACCGTTTCAGACACACAACGCTACAGACTTGCTTACATGTGCCACACATCAACGGCACATTCTCTGGTGATAAAAATTGCTAAAATACTTTCTCCATCCAGTATAAAGAACAAGCACAGAAAAGACAGAACTTTCTACTTAGAAAAGACAGAACAGTTGGCCAAGCTTACGGGATGAAATACATGCAATCAGTAACGAAATCTGAAAACGGTATCATAATTTTTATATATACATATATATATGCTTATTCAGCTGAAATGACTAAACAAAACACTAAATAATATAAAAAGTTTTCTGCAACTTTACTTTTTTTCCACACATTTCTTTTTTATTAAGAAAAAATTTAATAAAATATTTTTCTAAATATTTATTTATTTAATATGCTTATTATTATTATTTTCAAACTATGGTTTTGGGCAACTGATTTTTACATTTTTATCGCTACTTTTTTCCACTTTTTTATTTTAAAGAAAAAATACTTTTTAAAAGGTTTTTGTAGTAGTTTTTTGTCATTGTTTGTTATTAAAATAAAACAATGTTTTTGAATATTTATATAACTTTTATATTACTAAATAAACAAACATATTACTTAACAACACCCAAAAAGTTTCTGTTGCAACTAACGCTTTCTTAAAAAAAAAAAAAGAAGCCATGAATCATCTGGATTTTATTTTATATTTATTTCATAATTTCATTTACCAGCCCAGATGATTAACTACTAACCCACAACACCCTCGGGAAAAAGGAGAGACTTTAGCGAGATTTAATATGTGGCACATTCAAGGTTTTATGTTTTGCATTTCAAGATTGCTGGAAGTGCCAGGTGGCAGTTGTAAATTAAAAAAAACAAACAAACAAGCAAGCAAACAAACAACAAACATATTGTCAGCAGCGATGGGCATTTCTGAACTGTGCATTGCTATATACTGTATGTTTCCTACATTCTATCTGTCTCCTAAGTCTATCTCAGCCAAGTTTGTGGTCTGGACACACACTCCACCTCAGAAAGCTTCCCAGATATAAATCATCCTCTCTCTCATAGTTCTCTTAGAAAACATCTCTTTACAAACAGACGGGTGCTGAGGATCTGACCCCAGACTGGCTGACTCAGCGGCTGTTACGCTCACTTTTCTCTCCTCACCTCTACTATGCCCTCAGATCTCCTTTTCTCTCCTCCATATTTTTCACTTTAAACTGTAAATATTCTGTTTACGAGCACATTTCTAGTTTCTCGGCAGTTTGTCATAATCATTGACATATGATTTGCAATCTTGTTTCCCAGCAAACGGATGTCGCCAGCCTCTAATGTAACTGCCTCCCCAAAACATCAATGTAAACAACATTTTGAAAGATGATGCATTGGGAAACCAAATCAGACAGAACTCTGTTTAGAAACCAAAAATGTGCATGAGCATAACAAAGCAAGAATGAGGAAATTCTTCCAAGTCATCTAAAGGTCAGGCTTCTGTTAGCGTATACGTTCAGTTTTTTTTAGAATTTGGGTCACTATCGACATCCCTGATACACCGGAGTGTTGCGATACAGTACTGGTTAAATTTGAATTAGGTTAAGAAATGTAACTATGTTTAAAAAATAAGCAGGTTTTCGGGTAACAAGCTAAAATTTTGTAGGAAAAATAAAATTAAATAAAAAAAAACAAAAAAAAAAACACAAGTAATTAAATTAGGAAAATACAAATAAACAAAAATAAATTAATAAAACAAAAGGAAAATAAAACTATATAAAACAAATTAAATTAAAGGATAAAACACAAAAATATATTATCCATACAAAATAGTTGTTTTTCTAGTAAAAAGCCATAATTGCCTTAGGGTTAAATTAATTATATTGTAATGTAATGTATTATATATTGTGCTGTTAAATGATTAATCACATCCAAAATGAAAGTTTATATAATAAATATGCAACTATTACATATATTATGTAAATTGTGATTAATGTGAGATGTGATTAACCATGATTAATTGTTTGACAGCACTAAATATAATATAATATAACATAACATAAAATATAATACACTGCTGTTTATCTAAGATTTAAATTCAATACATTTATATTACTTTTACTTAAATTTGACTGTCTCTCTAAATGAGATCCTCACTGATTATTTTGGTTTGTGAGATAAATATTCTCTGATTTGTTAAATAAATTACACGTACACTTACATTATATTCTAATGAAAATAAATTAAAAGCATTTTTATACACACTTAATTTTATTAATCTTATTATTAAAATAGTTCCGATAATGTCTGATATAATGATAATTAAGTGTCAAGTTTGTCGAATATGGATCACCTTCTCTCCCGGCTGTTGAAGTTCACAGCGCTTGTCTCATGCCACATATTAACAATTACATGCATGTGAAACATCATGTGAGTCATCTGGATGACAGCTAAGAGCTGCATAATTCAGAATCTGCACTGATCCGATTCCTTATTCCTGCTGAATCCCAGAACCACCACCATTACAATATTAAACTCTCTGGCCCAAATGCAAACATTACGATGAATGTTCATATTTATAGACTCTTAAAATATCTTCTCCCATATTTATAATCCAAACATTTCTAGACAGATTCTCATTTCCTCTTAATTAGTCATATCAAATGAACCCTAAGTCTATGAAATCCTAGTGCATCAGTGCATATAATAATTTCCTGTATCCATAAATTTGTACTCACAGGAATGATTATATAGTACCGAGGGACATAAAGCACACTATGCAAGGGAAAAGACCAAAAAGTAACAAGAAAATTGAAAAAATAAAGTGGGGTGGGGGCTTGCTTCTTCACTATAGTCATTTTCTCCGTCAGATTGGAATATAAATTGCTCCGCTGAGGGTTAGAAACTTGGTGAGGTAATTGATTCCTCACTTTTTACTGACTGGAAAGATGGATTGGTGAAGGGATAGCGTGATATGGCACTTTTTAGAAACAGGGTAAAGGGCCTGAATCACTTAGTCTGTATTTTCTATGGATTTTATTAGCTTTATTTATTTTTTTTATCACATTACTACAATTTCTCCAAAGTTTAACAATGTAGAAAATGCTGCCTACATTTTTTTTTATTGAATTAAATTAAATTTAATTCAAATATAACATTTAGCTCATTCCTTTTCTATTCTAGCTAGTCTTATTTTCTATTGATTTTATGAAGTTTTATGAGCATTAATACAAGTTCACTAAAGTTTAACAGTGTCTAAAACTCTGCAATAAAATAAAATAAATAATAATACTAATAAAATGTATTTAGCTAATCTATTTATTTGTTATTAGATAATACTTTATATAAATAGCTCTAATACAATTAGCTTTTATAATAATAATAAATGTGCCTCTGAGGCAAAAGCATGCCAAATTACACAATATTTGTGGAATTTAAATAAAAAAACATTACGGTGAGTAAGAGACACTGGGCTTTCTTACTGACCTCTCTCCTCATGGCTGTCTGTGTTCTGGGCTTTGGAAATCATTTCTAATCCCAAGGACCTTGTTTCCATTATCTTAAAGCACAAGCTACTATTAAAATTCCTGTGTAAGACTGTAATTAGAGCCCTCGGTTAAACCTCGGAGGAAATAAGGTAGAGCAGCACATTAACTGCATGGGATGGCGAATAATGAATTATGACATTTTTTTTCTCGTTTTTGTCTCACAGTTGTCAGCAGTCACTTTGAGGCACAGCAATTACAGTTCACCGAAGGATTGTCTGTTTCCACGCTAGCAACACTGAGACATCACAACACTTCAAATGAACTCTGACCTCACATTCTATCTCCAGTTTGGTGTAAATCCTGTCATTTAGTCTAGCAGCTAAATTATTATACTAATAATTAATACGGAACTTAAACCTGTTGAAATGTACAGTAATCAGCAAGAAAAACTCCAAACTGGATGAAATCACTGGAAGAATGGAAAGAAGAAATAGAAGAGTTTAAAATATTAAAAGAGAGAGAAAAAGAGAAAGGGAGGATCCTGAGCTGAGCTGAGATATATACGTGCATA
>JAUMHP010000041.1:16551910-16567641 GCA_032361065.1 Enteromius trimaculatus | reverse complement strand
GAGATATATATATATATATATATATATATATATATACTGTATATATGTGTTTAATAATAAAACAATGTTCTGGAACTTAGCTTTTTTTATCATTTTAATTTACTAAATTAATGCAGAATTGTCAGAAGACATTACTCCAGTTATCAGTGTCACATGATCCTTTATAAATTTGATTTTAATTTTTAATTTTATTTTTTTTTTGGGGGTGACACTTTACTATCAAAGCTTTAAAAAAATATATTTATGGTTCTTAACCGAATCCTACTGCGGGGTAGACATTGATTTAGTGGCAAGTAAACAAGATATCTTTGATCATACCTACTGTATACATGACACTTTAGATCTTAGGGTTATATCCAATTTCAGATTTACCCTCTTTTAAACGTCACGTTATAAATGTGCATTGCGTGTTTGGTCACTGTAACTGTCACTCATACGGCCCCTTGCTGTCTAAGTGGGCAGATTTTGGCCAGTATAAGTACACAAAGCCCTTTATACCCAAAAAGGGAAGTAAGGAACAATGTAGGAAGTTATCGCTCTCTAATGGACCAGCACTGACAGTGAAAGGCATGTGCCTTGCATGCAAGACACACACACATTTGCAACATTCAGCTGGTATCACAACCCAGCATTACCTAAACTCAGTAGTACATGTGTATGACACCTGATCTACAGGGATTTAAAACCACACACACACACATTCACACTAAGAACACAGAAATGTAAAAAGATAGCCTGCTTTTAAAAAACCTCTCGATATACTCTCTCGCTCTCTTCGTCCCAGTCGTACAGTGCTGGTCAATAGAAGTCTTTCAGACATGCATGAGGGCAGCCAGCGCTGTCAGCACTGTCAGTGTCTCGACAGACCTCTAAAACCTGATCCCAGAAAACACACACACACGCAGCATGCCCTCTCAGGCAGCACACATGATGGGACGGCATGCCAACCGCAATCCGTTTGGGAAAGCATCCAAGTGAAAATCAAACCATTGCTATAATTTCTCTAATAACATCCCGGCAACACACACACACACATTTGCAGAGACTGGAGAAGACTACAGTTTGTGATCTTTGGAAGGAGAATACAAAAATTAGAGAGGCGTAAAATTGCTGTGCGTTATTTTACCAGAACTTAACACAACTTTATCGGGAGATAAAAACAATTAAGATGGTACCAGCATGGGGTTGTGGGTAATGAAGTCTGTTATCAGGATGGCAGCCTGCGGGTTTCGGTTTTACTATTTTCTTTTCAACTCTTTGCTGAGTGTAAAGAAAACAGCGGAGATTTACACACAGGAGCAGAGGAAAACAGAAATCGCCTGCCAGAAACAATTTCCAAACCTTTTCCATCGTTTTATGCAGGATTCTATTCCTCTACTGAATCTTGACCTAAAAGCTTTTTTACCCACTGAAAGAATCTATTCAGAAAGACCACAGAATTGCTTTATGTACATTACTATTCAAAGTTTGGGGTCAGCAAGATTAAAAGAAATACTTCTATTTAACAAGGACGCATTAAATTAATAAAAAAGGACCCAGTAACGCTAAATACTAGAGAAAATACATATAATTTTAAAATATGTTCAAATAAAAAAACATTTATTTCAAATTATAATAATATTTCACAATATTTCACAATTTCAACTAAATGCAGCCTTGGTAACGCTTCTTTCAAAGCAACTACATGTAATTTTATATTTTGCTACTACTAATAAAAGATAATTAGGCATTATATACCAGAACACAGTGCACTCAATTTGACCTTCCATGTTTAGTGCAGCAAATGAAAAGAAAATTGGTATCAGCCATTATTTCCTTGACATATTTGATTGGACTGCCAAAAGATTTTAATTTTATATACCCCGAAATGGAAAAAATGAGGTCATGTGACAACAAAGCAGCACACTATTATATATCTCTTCATTATTTAGAATGTACCACTATTCCATTTCAAACAAATCCAAACACTCAAACCATTAACACAATCCTGTGAGCCGAACAGATCAGCCAAAAGTTAACCAATCTCATTCTGCCCTTTAGGCGAGCCACTTTTTAACAGCTTGAAAATTATGTAAACACACAAGTAGACAATATAATGCCAGTATTCTAATGGAGTGTCACATTTAAAAGCGTTTCAAAATAAAGTGGCCTGGGTTCATGTTGGCTGGGTCTTTCCAATCCCATGAAGTGGCTTTGAAGTGTGAATAAAAGTGAGTTTGACTGAGTCTGTGATAAATAGGCTTACAGTTCAAAGCTAAGAGCATGTGTACTATGGGTGTCAGTGATAAATGTACATGCAAAATTCTGCCGTTGAGCTCTTTCCAAACACTCATTCACACACTACACAACAACAGATAACAGCAGCCTAAGAGACACTTTGTTTGGACAACTGAAGAATCTTGCAGGGTAAACTTTCGTGAACCCTTTCTGGATATTCATGCTTTCATATTTTCTGCAAAGCCGCTTGCTAAGATGAACTACAGCAATATTAATGCTAAAAATATATAAGTATAACACCAAGGCTGATATTATTGACCAATATTTGCCAATATTTTAATTGTTGGAAGTCTGACTTTTATTTTGACAGCACCTGAGCACAGACACAAAGAAGCAATCTTTATTTTAATCTTTATTTAACTGATAATTGAAAGGCAAAGCATTCCTAAAATACATTTTAAACCAGAAAAATGCATTTTAAATAAGTCTATGAATATCTAACAAACATTTAGTGCTACAAACCTAGCAAATCTAGTTTAAATAAAAAATTTTGTCAAATCAATGTTCAAACTGTTTATTTTTTTAAGCAAATTAAATTTTGGTACTCAATTTTACATCAAATGAAATTTTTACTATTTAAACACTCACGCACTACATGACAACTGTTGATTAGAATTTTTAACTTCTTGATTTGTGAAAAACAGAACTATTTGTGAAAGATCACAGTATTAACAAGAAGTTGAAGTACTTGTAAAGCATAAACTGTCTATTTCACAGAATTTTTTTATCATGTTCAAATTGTTTAGCATTAAAAAGGAAATGTTACGGCCCTCACATAACATAAGGCTGTGTCTTGGTGCTATGACACAGTGAAACGCATTACAAACAAGGCATTTGTTGCATCCATAATTACTGATTATCAAGACTAAATACTGTCAGTTTACACGTCTTGTTGCATCGCGCCCCGTGAACATAACACCATGTCTGCATTTGTGATCGGAGTAACCACAAATAACAAGCACTACACTTCACTGCTCAAAACTCGCGTTTGAATAGTAAGTAAAGCATAACTTACTAACTTCGATTGTGATTCAGAAGCGCCAAACTGTCCTTGCAGAGGCAGAAGTGCTCCACTTTATAGTCTCTGTGCACAGTTAGCATGGGCTACTCTCCAGGTTTTAGGAGTTAGTCATCCATAAATGTGCTGAACACACTCTAATACAGTTGAACTGTTTTGGAACAGTGTTGTGAATTATGTTGTAGTTATGTCCACTTTTGAAAGCACAAACGAAGTAGTTTCACTTTCACAACGAGACACAGCGTCTCCTGAACATGGGACCCGCAGCAAAACTACAGAGAGAATAATAGTTCTGCCTTCTATGCGTAAATATTTGAGACTTTAAGTAATTGCAATTTTACAGATCTTATACATGCGGAGAACAGCTTGTAATACACAAATGACAAAAGAAAACTGGAAATCGCATCATATGACCCCTTTAAATTAAACAGTGTTATATTATATAGGCCTATATCAGTTTTATATCCCCCACTCTGCTCTCTAAATTACTGGTCATTAAAAAATCTGGTCAACCACTGCTCACAACATACAATGTTAACTATGCATGCTGACACCCACCGTAGCAGTTAGCGTGGGCCCGTGGAGCTGAGCGTGGAGTATGGCCTCCTCAACCTGACCTCTGATCCCCAGCAAAGCGAGCTCCAGGTTGTGTGCTCCGGTGACGATGTGCGTGAGATCCTGCAGCACAGTGACGTACTGTCTCCAAGGACTGTGGAGCTCTGAGAGGCTGGCCAGGCACCCGCGCATGACGTTGAGGCAGTAGCCGCTGCATGCCCGGATCAGGGTGAGTCCACGGCAATGAGAGCAGTAATGCATGCGCACCAAAGAACGACTGCATTCCCTGGACAGCTCCGCCGTATCTGTAATGTTCATCACTTCCAACCCTACACCGAGCGCCAGACTCAGCACCCGGCCTGCCCGCAACGCACTCGCAAGCGAATCTGCCATTGCCTTTGGGTGTTCCCCAAAGGGGTTAACGTCCTGCCTCGTCATGCGGAGACAGTCACCCAGCTGGTTTGCATCAGAAGAGTCCTCGCTGATGCTCCCAGCCATGCCGGGATTGACAATACGAGTGTGGACTAATGGGAAGAGACTGTCAAAGAAACAGTGGACGGCAGCTTCAACAGAGACGTTGCCGGTGCCCTGGAGGAAGCGAGAAAGGTCTGTGAAGAGGCAGACGATGTGAGGAGATATGGACGACATGAGAGAAGAGTATGTGGTCTCGAACAAAGAGGTCAGGTGATTCTGAGAGAAAGTGATTAGAGACTGGAACGTATCTGAAAGAGAAAAAAAAAAAAGAGAAAGAAGTTTAGATTTAAATCAATGTATACAGTATATACACACATATGCAAATATGTATATATATATATATATATAAGAAAAGAATTGTAGTATTAGTAGAAGACACACTCACACAGTCTAAACACAAAACACAAGCAGTGAGAAAATGAATGTTTGTTATTTGTCTAATATCTTTGAAAGTAAAGTGTGTACTTTCTAAGCTATCAGCCATCGGTCAAAAAACAAAAAACTTCACCCCATAGTCATGTAATTGTTTGAGATTTAATTATTGAATTATTGGTATTGGCCCAAGGATTTGGTTGTAAGCATCAGTTGTTGATTGGATACTGAGATGCTGACATAGTTCTTAAAAGTGGAAGTAGATGAAGGCAATCGAGCCAAGGGCATGGTTTAAGCAATTACATGACTGGAGAAGTCCTGCATACGTCACTTTGATTAAATGTTATGCAGTCAAAAAAAAAAAAAAGTACAAATTAAATGCATAAAGTGTAAGAGCTACTGTATATCATGCATTTAGAAAATAGATTGGGTTCATTTTTATTCTTAAGTGTTTCACAACAAATTCAAACAAAAACCTATAATCTTTTCCACTTTGTGTGCTGGGTTTAGCTTTAATCAAGCTATGGAAAAAGAGACAATAATAGCCTAAATAAATTATTTTTATAAATTTTAATGTCTTGTGCGCAGGAAAACAGATGCAAGAGAAAGACTTCTGTGGTCAATATCAAGAAACATGGATGTCCACACTGAGTTAAAGCTCCGAATTTTATTTTTAAAGAAGTGACATTTTGACCAATGACACAGAAAGGTATTTGGATGAAGACACCTAATCTCTTTCTAAAAGACTGAAAAGTGTGGCTATAGAAAAATTGGAAATTTTATTGACTTGAGTTATTGACTTGATTTTTTGTTTCTCTCAAAAGCAGGCAAATCTCATAGGCTACTTTGTCCCATTTCACAGTAATTATTTTGGAAAAGAACAGCATGAACATCCCGTATAGCTTTCTTTTCCACAAAATAAAGACTGTAAAGTCCATTTTCCAAGTTTAAAACAACATGAGGGGGATCAAAACACAACCATTTTCGGTTTTTGCAGATCTAAACCAGTCACAAAACTTTAGAGTTACGGGAAGGACAAACAAAAGAGACAAAAGAAGTCAGTGCGGTGTGTCTGTGGCTCTATTCTGTAGTTTTTCTATCGCCCTCTCTCTTACACACACACACACAAACACATACACACGTGCCTAAACTTGTGTTTGGTCAGTGGTTTGTTAATGTGAGGCAGCCTGTCTATTCAGCTGCGCTGTAGTCGAGCATGACCACACACACACACACACACACACAGACTGTACCCAGGGTGCCGTTTCTCTCTAAGGCCACTGATGTCAGACTGAAGGCATGTTAGGGGATGGAGGAACAGCGGCAACTGGACCGAAACTGAGACCGACAACACACATACAGACGTACATGCATACACGCACAGAAGCAGAGCTCTCCATTTCACTCCATAAGCTGTAGAGGCTTCCATCAGTGCAGTCACAATGGACCAGGTCAACAACTAATTCTCCCAATCACAACAGCTGTGGTTGAAATTGCTGCCCCCCATAAGGAGGCATTCACACAGGATGTGTTTTTGTATTCTGTGTGCTTAATTGTTGTCTATGTATATGTGCATCATATAGTTCTTTGTATTGTTAGATCACGTCTTGCCGTTTCAGAACCTTGTGGCATGAGTGTTATATTACGAAGATGCCATAGCAAAAAGTTCAACTTTTGTTAAACATCCACCTCAGTTTTAAAACTAGAAGCCAATCAGAAAAATCTGGGGGACTCAACTCATTTAAATGTGAATTTAAATTACTGCTATAACAGGTATCATTTATTGCAGAACCTGATTTTGCTGAGTGCGACATGTTCCTGGATCAACATCTTTCTTGACCCTGGAAGAACACTGTGAACACATCATATCTGAAGAAACAGTTTGTAGTTTTGTTAAGTTGTGCACAGTGTATGGTGCTTGTACAGCAGTGTCATTCATCTATTATTTCATCTAATTTTAGGCATTACATTATTTAGTAAGGTTAGGTTTAGCTGTAGAGATATAGTCAAGACTAAATTTTTGGATAAAAATGTGGTTCAAGGGATAACAAAATATGTTGACCAAGGAACACATCATACTCAGCAAAATCAGGACGTGCATCATTCATTAACAACTTAAAAACAAACAAATATTTAGCAAGAGAGATCAAGATATTAATAAATATCAAACTACACCATATATACCATATGCAATGTTATACAAATTGGACTAAAAGAGAAAAAAAAAGTAATATTGTGAAATATTTAAAATGGTTTTCTTAAATTGATACATTTCAAAATGCAATGCATTTCAGTGGCACCATAGGCTTCAGTGTCACATGATCCTAAATCAGTCTAATATACTGATGAAGTAATTTATGAAAATATGAAGTAATATGAAGTAAAAAAAAAAAAGCAGAAAAAAGATTACTTTATAGCACTGTTCACTGATTCATGCAACTGGTTTGCTGTAGAAAACCATGCTAACTAGCCCATAATGTCCTGAATTGTTTTTCTCCAAAAACTTCGGTCGGTGATGGAGAGAAAAAAATACATAATTTGACACTGATTCAAACTCATTTTGCCCAATGGAGCACCATAACCTGATGTTTCAGAACACATGCGAAACACTAGGCCACTAAGACCAGCAGCATCAAGAGTATTGTAGAAGGAGAAAGTAAGGAATGGAAAGGCCACTTGCCATGTCCCGCTGTGGGTTCGTGTCTGCATATAAACTGTAAATGTGCATGCATGTGTGTGTGTGTGTGCCCATATAGGCGAGATGGTTGGAATGAGAGCAGCAAACCACAAGCAGAATGTGCCAGTGTAAGGTTACAGCATTTCAGAGGGCAGCCTCATGCCACGAACGCTCTGTAAAAATGCCAGAAGTGGCATAGAGAGAGACAAGCAGACGGAGAAAGAGACAGAGAGTTGAAAGAGGTGAATTTGTTTGGCTTTGAGGCCTCACGCCACAGAACTTGGCCAAATTGTCGCCCACCATTTCTGCCAGCAAATTTCTGTAGGGTTTTCTTTCATGTGTTTACAAAAGTTAATATCTCTCAGTGTTTGTGTACATATGAAGGCAATCTTATACAAAGCTTGATTCTGCTGTTTTTACATGGGATTAGACAATTCCAGGACAATCAGGGATGACATGGAGCTGCTTGTTGGAAAATGGCATTTAAAAAGAAGACAGAAAAAGAGGATAGAGAGGAGATCTCCCAGGAGAAAGCCCCAGAAAGGCTGACACTGCTCAGATACGCAAGAAACTTAAAGTCCTGTACAGTAACCAACAGCGGTCTGACAGCTGGGGAAAAAGGCTATTTGAAACCATTTGTTGCTCCATTAGTGCTTCACCATTAGAGCAGAACCGCCAGATATTGTTCATCTGATTTGTCAGAGCCACAGAATTACTGGGTAAATTGAAAAGCTTTAAATGGCTAGTTTGTTTCATAAAACACAAAAATATATAACTGATTCTTTCTTTTGGTTTGCCCTAAGATTAAGACTCTGGAATGCCACCACACTAATCATAATACTTTAATATAAACCCACATTGTATGAAAATTTCTGCATGCATGTGATACCCAGATAACCAAAGGAATTTGGTTCCAGGGGGTACCTTGGAAAGAATAACACTATTTATTATTTATATATAACACTAAATATTTGTTGTGACCAAATTGTTTCACTTTATGTAAAAATCCCAAATTTGTTTAAGCAGCAGATATTCAGAGACTTAGGGACCTCGGGCTCCTGGTCGGGGCCTTCTCAAGGACGCCTTTTCCCTAGTGAGCCTCCTTGCACAGACCCTGTGCATGATCAGGGAGGATCAGGTACTGCTGGTTGGCCCACCCTAACCTGGTTCTCTGACCCTATGCTCCTGACGACAGCTTCTCTCTGGAAGATTCCCCTGAGGAAGGAGGAATTCTTTCTCAGGGGATGGGCACAACCTGGCACCCGCGTCCCGATCTATGGAACCTGCACATGTGGCTTCTGGACGAGACTTGGTAGACCTCGCTGGCCTTCCCCAGGCCGTGGTAGACACTGTCACTCAGGCTAGAGCCCCCTCTACGTGGCAGGCCTATGCCCTGAAGTGGGGTCTGTTCACAGACTGGTGTTCCACTCGCCGAGCAAAATCATGCAAAATCGTACATCGTTTGGCATGCAAAAACCACTGGCCAATTCCCATTGGTGTTTTCTCCAAAGATCAGAGTCGTATTCTCAGTATTTCAGTATTCAGTATATTTCTGATTGGTCAGTTCCATATCTGAATCCAAATGAGAAATGAAGATTTACGATGGGCAGATAAATCCATGCCATTGCGCTCCAGAGGAAAGCAATGCTCTGTAAGCTACTGGTTTGCTAGCTGGGCAACTGCAGTGTTGCAGTGATGCCAGTGAGCCAGGATGGGGTCCAGATTTACAGCCGTGTAATGGGATGTCATATAGCTTCTTAAGAGGGTCTACAAAAGGCTTTTAGAGATGACTAATCCACTTAATGACCAAGACTCATTTCCTAAACGCACGGTCTGCTGGCAAACAGATTCTGCTTGATGAGTAAAACCGAACAAAGATGGTGGAAAGATAAGATACAGAAGACTTTTAAGGTGGTGTCTGGACAGTTAAATGTTCCCTGATGTCACACAACCCACCGTAGATTATGTTTTCCAATAAGCATATTGAAAATATAAACTAAAACATAATTTTAACTGGATTCAATAGTAAAACTACATGTTTGATCCTTTAAAAACCTGATAACCAACAGTGACCCACTTTTGTCACGGCCAAGACACTATACGCAAGGCCATGCTGCATTCCTCCGTGACCACGGTCATCATTCAGAGCGTTCAGGAGTCCATCATCTGTCGATCATCTTCCACTCCAGAAAGCCCCATAATCCAGCCAAGGGCTCATGTTTCATATGGGTCAGACGCAGATATGAGTTCATCACCTCTGTAGGGGGGCTATAAAATCCCACTTTAATTAGTGACAATACATACGTCCCGGGCCTCTGACTAAAACAGCTGTAATGAGAGAACACGTCACATTACCACATGCAACTTCTGCGTGAGAAGCAACCAATGAGACTGAAAAGCAGTTACAAAGAAACAGAGAGAGAAAATGTAAAACAAGAGCGAGTTAATGAATTTATGAATTTCTTTATTCTGCCAAACCCAAAGTATTTTAATATATATATATATATTATAAAAAATAAAGTTTGTAACCTCTTTGATTTGGTCACAACTAATTCTATAGCAGAAAAAAAAGTCAATGGTGACCCAAAACAGCCTGGTAACAAACATTTTTCAAAATATCTGTCTTTGTGTTCGCCAGAAGAAAGAAATTCATTCAGAATTGGAACTACTTAAGGGTGAGTAACCAACTGTTAACCAATCACAATATTTACAAAATTTAAAAATTTAAGTCACTTTGGATCAAATGTGCTAAATGAATAAACACCATTTAAACAATGACATTTTTTTACAAAGATCCAAAATGCTCCCCATGAGAAAGCAAGCATATAAACCAAATAGAATGTTTAAAAAAATCTAAAAATGCAGAATGTTTTGTGCAAGGAGTAGGTAAGGAGTAGGGTTGGGGTAAAAGGATAGAAAATACAGTTTGTACAGGATAAAAACCATTACGCCTACAGAATTTCCCCATAAAAACAAAACTAACATGTGTCTGAGAGTGTGTGTGTGTGTGTGTGGAGGGGGGTGTTTTTACCATTTCACAATGCTGTTCCAATATTACTGTTTTTCACTGTTTTTATAACTTAACATATGCATATTTCCACTCTCAAAAGTAGCTAACTGAAGGCATTCTTCTGCACCATATTGAAATTAGTTACTCAGCAGTCTGCTCAAATCTGAACCCAAAAATGCTCTGTGAACAAACATATGCGAGTACAGAAGGTTAAATCAACAGCACTTAATGCTACACATTAGAAGAAAAACTAGACGTAAGCACCTGTCCAGAACTGCTGCAGACACCCCACCCCCACCTCCCTCCGCAGTGTCTTTGCTGTCAGAAGGGAAACAGGTGGAGAGTGCAAAGTAACGCTTCGCCAATATCTCTCTCATCAGATTGCAATTAAAATGGCTTCCCCGTTATATCAAAAGCCAAGTAAGACAAACAATTCCTGAGATGCCAGATGCAGTGTGTGTGCGCATGTAAAAACACAGAGCTCTCTGAAGGATCTGGTTAAAAATGAGCCTGCCGATTACTGTGCTGATTTAAACAGGTCAATTATCACTTGACTGAGCAAGAGTTTCTGCAGTCCAGCAACAATGTGGTGAATTGCTGTTACTGGAAAACTACCGATTTGAAATATTTGGTCTGCCCATAATTATACACGTCTTTAAAAATCTTCAAGCTTGAAATACAAATGCTACGTTTTCAATCTACATCAGACACATCTGTAATGGACTGCTGTGGACCAGTGATAGATTGACAATATATAATTAAAATACATTCCATTAAAAATTAATGCCATCTTTTGTCATGTATATTCTATTATTTACAGGTCTGTTACAACAACTCAGTGTCTTAAATTAACTGCTTTCAATGGTCATTATCATTCAAATGTTTGAGGTCAGAACTTTTGGGGTCAGAAATTATTTTATTTAATGACTTAACTTGATAAAAAGTGACAGTTCGCTGAAATAATAATAATAGTACTGAATGTTTCTTTAACAGCTAATCAGCACATTAGAATGATTTCTAATTATGCTAAAAATTCAACTTTGAAATAACAGGAATAAATTACATTTCAAAATATATTCAAATAGAAAACTATGGAAGACCATTTTTTTTTAAAGTCAGAATTGTGAGATATAAAGTCAGAATTGTGAGATATAAAGCCGCAATTGCGAGTTTATATCACGCAATTCTTACTTTTTTTCTCTTCATTTGCGACACTTTCTTTCTGACAAAGCACCATAGGAAACCACAAGATGTGATTCAATGATGGGGCATTGTTTGTTTTGTATGCTTCAAGTCAGATCATTTTTCTGGAGAACCTATTAGTCATTTATATATATTCCGTAAGGTTTTAACTTATCATATCTGTCAATTTGCCACACATAATTTTGCCCACGACTGTTATATGCAGATCAGCTCCTCATCCATCCATCAATAGCATCAACTGACGGACAGTTTCTCTGTCTGTAATTATGCCGGACAGCCAACAGCTGATCTATAAAACGTGCCACTTCTGCCTCATCTGTTTTATGTGTCTTTGGCAAATACATCTCAGTAACGCTGAAAAATCTCGCAATTCTGACTTTTTTTTCTCAGAATTCTGACTTTACATCTCGCAATTCAGACTTTATAACTTGCAATTCTGACTTTGCTTAAAACCCTGGGAAATGTCTGGTCATGTTTGGAGTGCATATCGGATTGAACAGTTGGAAAAAGTGAAAGACTCAACTGAGGGCAAAAATGCTAAAGTAACGAGGACTGATGATGCCTTAACTCCAAAATAAAAAATGCTCGTCCCTTCCAGCTGAACACTTTCTTCTAGTTCCAGCTGTGCAGACATCTCAAACATGTTCTGTGATGATTGGTGGCAGGTCGTTCTCATAAAAGACTCACTATGCTGTAGGAAAGACTGAACAACAGGAAATCAAAACACCATCCCTTCTCTGTCTCTACCTCCCAGTATTAGGCCAAACTAATGATGTTGGAAGAGAAAAGGAGAGAGGGTGGAGAGTTTGAGCCATGATTGGGTTTGGATCGTGTGTTCAGTTGTCCGTTTCAATCTGAGGTAATGAAGTGAATAATGAGACATAAAGCAGCTAGACGCCAACTTAAAAGCCGTGTGAAAGCAGCCACAATGACACTCTTGAGATGATACCACTCCCTTTCTCCACAGACGCCCCCTGGCCTACTTGTACTCCTATTTCCTGTCATTATTTCCCTTTTAAACATCTCTCATTAGTGGTGTTTGTTAAAGTAAGCACCAACATTACTCTTAGTCATACTCGGAATTAGTAATCTAAGTGTTAAATTTTGGTGCACAACACAATATTTCACAAGTGAAACCATTTACCATCAGAAAGTTCTAATTGTGATTTTCTAGGATGACTTTTCCTTCTTGAAAAAGTCATAGAAATGGATGGAGAAGCCAATTTATGGAACATTACAGCCATTTTTTCTCTCCAAGGTGGTCTACTAGCTTTATCATGAGACTACAAAATCAAAAACAGGCCCATCAACTATTAGCCCAGTTAAACAATCACCTAGACATGACTGGACAACCCAATGTCCATAAACAAGCTAGAATGTGTGTGAGTCTGTTGATTCACTTCTTTGTCCCTCACACAAATGTTATCGTTTGTTGCATGGCTTCTCCTTCTGGAAAAGGCCATATAAGTGGATGGACCATTTGGTTTTCAGAATATGGTAGCTTTTTCTGGTTCTAGGTGGCCTACTACCTCTAACTAGCTTTACCATGAAAGCGTACTAAATTAAAGTTAAGTCCACCACTTGTTAGTTTAAACTAGGCTAGTTAATGTCCATAATTAAGAAGCTAGAATTCACATAGAGTCATTTCCACTCCTATAGAAAGTGTAATTCATTAATTGCCTTACACAATTTTTTCTCATTTCTACTACGACTTCTGAAAAAGGCCACATAAGTGGATTGACTTTCTTGTTTTTGGAATGTGGTAGCCTTTTCTGGTTCCATTTGGTCTACTAGCTCTACACTACCTCTATACTATAACTATAGTTTTACCATAAAAGTCTATCAAATGCTTTCTTTATGGGAGGGCAGTGGGCAGACAAGTCATCACTCTTTCTCTAACCTTTGTTAAACAACAAAAGCAATCATTCTGTCCTGTACGGCAAACCACAGGCCAGCAACATTCCCTGAACACCGGCATCCATCTCACGACAGCTGGTCAGCAGGGGCCGGATGGGATGTTTAGAATCCTCCATTCCACCGTTACCATGGGAATGACATAGCAGGTGCACTGCGTGTGAGGCTGAAGCCACTAGATTTGCTCAGAGGTACGGAATGAGCATCACTTCCTGTCCCAGGCCCACGGTTGACATCAGGAATTGGGTTTGGGTCAGTCTGTCCGTTCAGGCCAAACGGTCTCATTCTCATTCCTTTTTATTTTTCTCTTTAGGGGACATAAGCTGTGGTTCAGGGCCAGCTAAGGAAGTAACATGGCAAGCTCAATTAGTCAACGGATAAATCTACCCTCCAAAAAGGCCAAATGATCTGTGGGAGGAGGGCGTATAAGAGGAGGGAGATTCCTCTGAGACTTTAAGAGTCATGCAATCATTGATGAAGACAAGGGAAAGACGAATAATAACAATGGGAACAAGAGAATGAAGTCCAGACAGAACGAAAGATTGAAGAAGAATAAGCGAGTAAGAGAGGTTTCCCCACAGCATAACTGGCATGTTGCCACCAAGAAGGCGTCTGCTGTCACTGCTGAGCAGTAATGAGGTTTTTAATGGCACTTTCCTGGTATATGGTACACTTTAGAGTCCTATGAAATTTTTAAAAGCACTGGAGACCCAGAATCTGTGCTTTTTGTTGCAAGAACTCTAAAAAATAATGTGTTGGGTAAAAAAAAAAATTTTTTTGCATCAATCTTTTTGAGGTATAACAACTTCTTAAAATGTGTTTAAATAATAAACCTTATAATTTGTAGCATAAACACTTTTTTATTATTAATTATTTTTAAAAGTTGTTTAACTAATTGAGCTAACTAATCTTATCTTCAGTTCAGTTCAAATCAACAGCTAAATGCTAAAAACAAAGCATGTAGCTACATTTAATGAACAAGTAAATCACGTTAATAAATTGAATTTTATTTAAAACAGTTATGCAAATTTTATCAACAGACATGCTTTATGCAGCCAGATGGTGTAGTTACAGCATCTACTAGCAGGGGCAAACAGAGAAATGTTTCACCTTCTTTCACTAGCAATTTATTAGCAAAAAATACTTTAGTCTTGCATGTAATTGCAATTCAAGATCTGGGCTCTATTTTATACCTTGCATCTGGATTATCCTCTTGTCTTGTCTCTCCTCTCCTTTATCTAAAGTCTTTATGCAACATCCATCTGTTATTTTGCACCTCTTTATATATCTGAGGGAAAACAGAAGACATACTGACATAGAAACGCCCACTCATGCACTTACACATGGGGAGAAAGAGAATTAGTCACTGTCATTATAAACCCCAGTGAGGAGACATAGAGGCCGTATTGCTGATCCTAGGTCTGCCTTTATTTCATTGTTTCCCTATCATTGGCTATATATCATATTCTGTCAAACACCAAAATGACCTACTAAGTTTGACAAAATATGCAGTTTAAATGCAGAGTACTCTGTGTGGAAATACTGTATTCCACAATGCAATGCGTTAGATCTCATCTGTCATTTCCATATGACAAAGAGAGCAAAAGCAAGATAAACTATGTGAATTTCTTAAAAATTGTTACTTGACACATTTAATAATACTGCCAGATTAAATATATTCTTAAACAGTGTGTGTGTGTGTATGTGAGAACAACAAACATAATTACTATTTACTACAACCTAATTTTCATTAGCATCAGATTAAATATGACATTTACTCTGACAAAGAAGCATGCATATATACTGTAGCTGTAAACTAGCATTTGATTCCTAATGCCTTTGAATCCAACCGAGCTCAGCAGACAGTAATAAAATAAAGAATGAAAATTCCAAACGCCTTTGTCTATTAAACTCATTTTCTCACAGACTGTGACTCAACATCCTCTTTCCAATGTCTCTTTAATCCTGTGATTCCTTTACAAGCTATACAATTAGAATGAACTGCCTTCTGAACTTCCTGAGACAAGCCACAGAAATGAGAAGAGACAGATTCACACACACAGGGACAGAAACCCAAACAAACACATATGTCTTCTAACAATGCTCTTATATTAATGATGAAAATGATTATTATTATTACTGCCACATAATTATTATTGCCACAGCCATATCACCCTGCAGCCCAAGCCTGGTTGCCCACTGAAGCTAAGCAGGGTTGAGCCTGGTCAGTA